>OY743226.1:77451582-77748726 GCA_963555765.1 Orthonevra nobilis | reverse complement strand
AAATCTGGTTCATAACTTGAACGGCAAAGTAAACAAAAACAAGAGGATGATGCATAAAATCCGACCACATCACCAGGCGCCTAGAAACGCAGGAAAAGTAACAAGCATCGCAACCACGCTCTAATATCGCACCCCAGGCAGAAATCTGGTTCAAAACTTGAACGGCAAAGTAAACAAAAATAAGCCGATATTGCATAAAATCCGGCCAGATCACCAGGCGCCCAGAAACGCAGGAAAAGTAACAAGCATCGCAACTACGCTCTAATATCGCACCCCAGGCAGAAATCGGGTTCAAAACTTGAACGGCAAAGTAAACAAAAATAAGCCGATATTGCATAAAATCCGGCCAGATCACCAGGCGCCCAGAAACGCAGGAAAAGTAACAAGCATCCCAACCACGATTTAATATCGCACGCCAGGCAGAAATCTGGTTCAAAACTTGAACGGCAAAGTAAACAAAAACAAGAGGATGTTGCATAAAATCCGACCAGATCACCAGGCGCCCAGAAACGCAGGAAAAGTAACAAGCATCCCAACCACGCTTTGATATAGCACGCCAGGCAAAAATATGGTTCAAAACTTGAACGGCAAAGTAAACAAAAACGAAACCAAAACTGCAGATATCTGGCCGATATTGCATAAAATCCGGCCAGATCACCAGGCGCGCAGAAACGCAGGAAAAGTAACAAGCATCCAACCACGATTTAATATCGCACGCCAGGCAGAAATCTGGTTCAAAACTTGAACGGCAAAGTAAACAAAAACAAGCCGATATTGCATAAAATCCGGCCCAGATCACCAGGCGCCCAGAAACGCAGGAAAAGTAACAAGCATCGCAACCACGCTCTAATATCGCACCCCAGGCAGAAAATCTGGTTCAAAACTTGAACGGCAAAGTAAACAAAAATAAGCCGATATTGCATTAAATCCGGCCAGATCACCAGGCGCCCAGAAACGCAGGAAAAGTAACAAGCATCCCAACCACGATTTAATATCGCAGCCAGGCAGAAATCTGGTTCAAAACTTGAACGCAGGAAAAGTAACAAGCATCCCAACCACGCTTTGATATAGCACGCCAGGCAAAAATATGGTTCAAAACTTGAACGGCAAAGTAAACAAAAACAAGCCGATATTGCATAAAATCCGGCCAGATCACCAGGCGCCCAGAAACGCAGGAAAAGTAACAAGCATCCCAACCACGCTTTGATAAAGCAAGCCAGGCAAAAATATGGTTCAAAACTTGAACGGCAAAGTAAACAAAAACGAAACCAGAACTGCAGATATCTGTCCGATATTGCATAAAATCCGGCCAGATCACCAGGCGCCCAGAAACACAGGAAAAGTAACAAGCACCCCAACCACGGTTTGATATAGCACGCCAGGCAGAAATCTGGTTCAAAACTTGAACGGCAAAGTAAACAAAAACAAGCCGATATTGCATAAAATCCGGCCAGATCACCAGGCGCCCAGAAACGCAGGAAAAGTAACAAGCATCGCAACCACGCTCTAATATCGCACCCCAGGCAGAAATCTGGTTCAAAACTTGAACGGCAAAGTAAACAAAAATAAGCCGATATTGCATAAAATCCGGCCAGATCACCAGGCGCCCAGAAACGCAGGAAAAGTAACAAGCATCCCAACCACGATTTAATATCGCACGCCAGGCAGAAATCTGGTTCAAAACTTGAACGGCAAAGTAAACAAAAACAAGAGGATGTTGCATAAAATCCGACCAGATCACCAGGCGCCCAGAAACGCAGGAAAAGTAACAAGCATCCCAACCACGCTTTGATATAGCACGCCAGGCAAAAATATGGTTCAAAACTTGAACGGCAAAGTAAACAAAAACGAAACCAGAACTGCAGATATCTGGCCGATATTGCATAAAATCCGGCCAGATCACCAGGCGCCCAGAAACACAGGAAAAGTAACAAGCATCCCAACCACGGTTTGATATAGCACGCCAGGCAGAAATCTGGTTCAAAACTTGAACGGCAAAGTAAACAAAAACAAGCCGATATTGCATAAAATCCGGCCAGATCTCCAGGCGCCCAGAAACGCAGGAAAAGTAACAAGAATCCCAACCACGATTTAATATCGCAGCCAGGCAGAAATCTGGTTCAAAACTTGAACGGCAAAGTAAACGAAAACAAGAGGATGTTGCATAAAATCCGACCAGATCACCAGGCGCCCAGAAACGCAGGAAAAGTAACAAGCATCCCAACCACGATTTAATATCGCAGCCAGGCAGAAATCTGGTTCAAAACTTAAACGGCAAAATAAACAAAAACGAAACCAGAACTGCAGATATCTGGCCGATATTGCATAAAATCCGGCCAGATCACCAGGCGCCCAGAAACACAGGAAAAGTAACAAGCATCCCAACCACGGTTTGATATAGCACGCCAGGCAGAAATCTGGTTCAAAACTTGAACGGCAAAGTAAACGAAAACAAGAGGATGTTGCATAAAATCCGACCAGATCACCAGGCGCCCAGAAACGCGGGAAAAGTAACAAGCATCCCAACCACGATTTAATATCGCAGCCAGGCAGAAATCTGGTTCAAAACTTGAACGGCAAAGTAAACAAAAACAAGAGAATGATGCATAAAATCCGACCACATCAGCAGGCGCCCAGAAACGCAGGAAAAGTAACAAGCATCCCAACCACGATTTAATATCGCAGCCAGGCAGAAATCTGGTTCAAAACTTGAACGGCAAAGTAAACAAAAACGAAACCAGAACTGCAGATATCTGGCCGATATTGCATAAAATCCGGCCAGATCACCAGGCGCCCAGAAACACAGAAAAAGTAACAAGCATCCCAACCACGGTTTGATATAGCACGCCAGGCAGAAATCTGGTTCAAAACTTGAACGGCAAAGTAAACGAAAACAAGAGGATGTTGCATAAAATCCGACCAGATCACCAGGCGCCCAGAAACACAGGAAAAGTAACAAGCATCCCAACCACGGTTTGATATAGCACGCCAGGCAGAAATTTGGTTCAAAACTTGAACGGCAAAGTAAACGAAAACAAGAGGATGTTGCATAAAATCCGACCAGATCACCAGGCGCCCAGAAACACAGGAAAAGTAACAAGCATCCCAACCACGGTTTGATATAGCACGCCAGGCAGAAATCTGGTTCAAAACTTGAACGGCAAAGTAAACAAAAACAAGCCGATATTGCATAAAATCCGGCCAGATCACCAGGCGCCCAGAAACGCAGGAAAAGTAACAAGCATCGCCACCACGCTCTAATATCGCACCCCAGGCAGATATTAATGTTTTAAGAACAATAAACTCGGTTTACGTCTTATCTTCGGTGCTTACTCCCTAAATGACAGGTATACATATATAATGACAAAAATCAATACGTTTCCTATCAGACATCATAATTCACTATTGTTCTGTTCGTTTTTACTTTTCCAAATATCTTTGAAGATAATGAAAACTAAAAAAAACTACTGCAGAAAAACTAACCAAAATCTCGTTTGATCACCAGGCGCCCAGAAAGTCTCATAAAACAGCTAGAGTATACTTGGAATTCCACTATAGATCATTTCTCAAAAGAGCTTTCCGGACTAATAAGAGTAAAATGAATTCTCTTTCTTGGAATAAAAGCAAAACCAGCTGAGTATCTCTCCCTTTCGTTGGCGGTTACCTCTTTCATTTAAAAAACTCCTCTTCGAGTTCGAAGATAGTCATGTCTCTTTTTTAATTTTGCCTAGCTAAGAGTAAAATTGAAACGATGCCAAATTTCAAATTTTCTATTTAAGCGAACGCCTGCGCTATGATTTCTGAGCGCCTGGTGAATTCCCGAAGTTCGAACTTGAAAACGTGATGACGGTGCAAACGTATATGTCATTTGTTTGTTCGTGCATCACTGAAATAATAGAGCGAAGGATCGTACTTTTGATCTTCATTGAGCTTTGCACACTTCTTCGTATCCTCGTCTTTAATTTATAAGTCCTCTTTCGAGCACCTCAAAAGTACACAACAAAATTTTTGATTAAAAAAAAATCTATCAGCCCGAAAATCAAATTGTCAAAAGCCAAGAGTGCAAGAGTATTTGTTTACCTTGGTCATTAGAGACTAACTTCGACACTATGATTTAAGGACTCTTTAAAAAAAAAAAGAAATTGGGCATAAGCAAACCACTGTTTCTCAGTAATAGTGAAAAAATTCCTACTAAATTAAGGTGATCTGCGGAACTTTGATAGCTTAATCACTTATATGCATTAAATAAGATTAAACTTTAGTTAAATGTAGATTAAAAAAAAATCAGTTTAGAGCACAGTACCTACTCAAATTTAAAAACAAACCTAAAGGGTGATTTGCATAAGATGCAACAAGAGGATATAGCGAGTAGGTTAGGTCAAGACAGGATAACATCGTATTGGATTGATAGTGAGGGCAAATTTACCTAAAATGAAAAAGTGTTTTCAGTATGCAATGCTCTCACTTATCAAGTTTTAGTCATTCCAATAAACCGGTGCTGAAAGCTGTCTTAGTTTTTGGGAAATTAAAAATAACTGAAAGGCATGTATTTTTACCCAAACGCAAAAAATGTGCAAGGACTTTGTGAAGCCCAGAGATCGTATTTTTTTCAGGAACATGAAGTACTGGAGCATCGAAGAAAAGTAAGGTCTTCTGCTCGATCAACAAAAATAGACTTACGAATTTTTGTAATCCCGCTTTGAGTTTCTTAAGGTGGAGAGCATTCACCTTCAAGAGTCAAAATCAAATGTTAAGCCATTAAGGACTGAATTTTGTAGAACGCTATTGCTTAGAAAAAAAACAGAACGCAATTGCTTTGAAAGGATAGTCTGGACGGATGATAATTTTCAATTACGGATCAACCAAGTCTGATTGCACAAATACAAACATAGGGTTGTTTTATATTGTAAATGGTGCATTAAAAATATTTTTCTCTCAGTTCACATTTTGAAGCATGTGCAATAACGAATGCAAATTCCTAAAAGCGATAAGAATCGAATAATGCTTGTTGATACAGTTTGTTGACGTCACATTAAAAGGGAATCACCGAGCTTTCCAAGTACCGAGGCAGCACAGCATCCATCGCTGTGTTTTCATCTGTTGAAGTCAACTGTAAGTTTTGAAAATAGATACACATAAGTATGTACTTAAAGCAATCTTCCTACGACAGCAAAGTACATTGACTTCCTCTGGATAAATACATGTTTAGATTGTTCAAGGCTGTACACTCGTTGGTAAGACATCTGACAACAGAATAGAAATGTTTATTTTATTATTAACGGTAGTGGGAGCCTAATCAGTCAGATTATAATGTATAAATATCTCTGTTCCCAAGTTATAAATACATCAAAGTTGCCGAAATAAATTGCTGAACCCCTTAATACGATGTAATAAATTCTTGGAAAATAAAAAAAGATAAAAAGTACATAAGTACGTGCTGTTTAAAGCGCAGTTCCATTGAAAACTTTGTTTGATTGTAACCAAGCTACATGAGACTCATAATCAATAATTAAAGCGCCAACGTGTATCAACACTTAAGGCTTAACTTATGTATGCCTATGTTGGTTAATTATAACTCGATCGCGGGCTTCCCCGTTGCTCTAGTGCAACTAACAAGCTAGCTCACAATGTCCATAAAGAAAAAAAAGCTTATTTGCGGCTCGGGCGCAATTACTCTATAGGAATTGAGGGTGGATTCTGGAAGCTGACAATCACTTTGCGTACTTAGTGCCGATCAGTTGTCGCGATCAGCTCGGTGTTTTTTTTATATTATTTCTATTTAATCATGTAAGTTTGTTTTATTTCTGAACGCGAATCACTAAGCATGCTTGACTGAATTTAAGTGAAACGAAATTGGATCTACCTTTGAAGGAAAATAGCTCAAGTACTGGACCAAGTTTTCCTACTTTCCCCGGTGTATCAAGTGTCTTTGTAAGTGATCATTGGAAAAAATTTTGCATTTATTGCAATGATTTTGCAATAACGTTATATATATTGCTCAAAACAGTCCTGTGCATTTGTTAAGAAAATTAAACACTTTTTGATAAATTACAAGTTTCATCGCACGCGTCGAAGCTGATTTGATTTTTATTTTTTTTTAATGAATGCAAAGTCTTTGTGAGCTATTTTTTGCAACGTTTCTTATCAAATGTTATCACAGACATGTTGGTGTCGACCATGCCAATCAATTGTTAAGACTCTGCCAAAAGTGTTAGACACTCGTCGATTCTGATTCTGACTAAACGATGGCTTAAGTTTTTTATAGTCTTTCAACTACTAAAAATACCCTATTTGATGGGCAAAAATCGCTTGATATGGGGGGGGGGGGGGATGAAATTCGCCTTGTTTGCTGATAAATGGAGAAGTGACATCAGAGCATGACTCTTTGGATTAATTTTTTACTATGACAAATGGGATTAATTTTTTACTATGACAAATAGGCTTTTAATCTTCTTTAAAACCTCAAATTTACACCTCCAAAAATAGATCGAAAAATTGTTGCTCACGCTCATATTCAATCAAAAAGGAGAATTTTGAATGAAGAGTGGTAAAGTTTTCACTCGAATTTTGGATTTGGAAGAAACAATAAAATATATCAGATTTACAAACGCAACCGCTTCCGGAACTTTCCGCCTCAAAAAGCCTATTGTCTTCGATCAGTTCATGCTTTTTGTGCCTGGCAATGTCCGTTGCAGAAGAAATATCAAACCTACTCAGAGTTAAGAAATTTTCAAATCCTTAAAGTGAGAATTTCCATGACCTAAACATATATTTGTTCTTCTCAAACGGGGCTGAAAAATCTTAAACTTTGTATCCTCAATCACTTGCTTAGTGTGGCTTAATTGCACGCAGCCAGTTATAACGTTGAACTAAGTTAATAGCCAGAGATTTTTTATGACTGGCTCACATTAATATGAACAAAATCGGAACTCAAATCGATGATAATGAAAGTCCTATTGTGTAGCTCCCTCAAAGATCGTATTAAAACATGATTACGTTTATTCAATTTTCTGTATAATTGGCTCGCTCTTAATGAATGTGAATAATTGCATTCGCTTAGTTCGCAGTATTTTATTCAACATTTGTTTATATTACTATTATTATTAATGAGAAAATAAAGTAAAACCGAAACTCCGAAAAAAAATACTTTAAGGAGAACTACTCCGCCTTCAATTTTGTGTGCATTTGTGTCCTGTTTTTTTTTACCGAATACCTTCTTTTGTATTCGGAAGCAAATCTAAGTGCCTGGACGTCGACAAGTTAGGTGTATTATATGTAAATACAAGAAATATTTATTTCGGGTTCAAAATGGACGTATTCCTAATAAAACTATTAAACAATTCCGGTGCAATTTGTTTCTGATTAAGTCTTGATCGATTAGCAATGGAATTATATTACAAGTGTCACGTAATTTTCAGTCCTTATGATTTACAACCACTCGACTGATAGTTGGAAGTTCACCAGACTCTTGGAATTGTATTTTCCATGCTCCACCCATTTATCGGTAGACGACTACCATGTAGATTGTTGAAGTAAAATTAAACCACTTCAAAGATTCATAGCAATGAATTGCACGTAGTTAATTGCACGTTCAATACTAGGTAGATTAAGATTATTATTAAGAGTCTAATTTGACTTTACATTTGCTATAAATAATGCCATATTTTTTTTTACACATTTTCAACATAGTAAATCAGCAAAGTCTTGAACAGATTTGTATGGTGTGTGCCCAATGTCAACAGAGATAACTGCCTGACTGCCGAATTTGGTAAGCTTCAAAAGGTCGGCACATACAAGTCTTATCTTCGTGAAGTCTGACGATAAGGCAGTTTGAAAAAAAAAATGAAAACTATACCATTGAATGGCAAAGAATTTCAATCTCCGCAAGAGTCAGTCGGTAGTAGTTCTTTGAACAGTCAGTCAAGCAGCAATGGGTTCATTTTGGAATCAGTACCAAATAAGAGCAGAGCCATGCCGGATCAGGATCCTAACCGCCTTAGAAACCGATGGGTTCGAGTGGAGTTTACAATTAATCTGATTAACCATATTCTCATAGGATTTGTAACAATCTACATGAGTTGGACATGCTTGCGGTTGAACCTTCAAAAAACCGCGCTGCACGCATGGCTGTGTACCATCGGAGTGAGTGACACAATAATTTTTAAGCGATTCCAAATTTCAAATTTCATTAATCTGTTATATTTTTTCTAGTTTGTGTTTCTTATGAGCGAGGGAGTGATGACACATTACAATGAAAATAGTCTGACGTTCTTTTATACAAGAAAGACCAAAACCACTGTACACTGGATTTTTCAGGCTCTGGGCGGCAGTCTCGGAATAGCTGGAGGCATTGTGAAAATGGCTGAGAAAGAAGTCCATTTTACAAGTATTCACGGGAAATTAGGTAAATTAATTTGTAAATAAATACAATAGAACTACTTTAAGTTTGTCCTGAATTATTTACAGGTTTTGCATCGATGATCCTTTGTGCGGTCAGCATGATCTCTGGACTCAGTGCTCTGTATTCGCAAACTCTGAAACGAATCCTTCAGCCTTTGTTAAATAAGACCATTCACAATTTGCTTGGTATTTCTGCGTTTGTGCTCGCGATGTCAACACAATACTATGGATATGATACTGGATTCTTTAGACGGAAGGTGGAAAATGATTTTCGGTATACGATTGGAGTGATAACACTTTTGTCATTGGTATTAAGCTGTTGGGGACCCTTACGTGCTTTAGTGAAAAAGTGTGTGACTATTGTGCAAAATTTCTGAGATAATCGGCATAAAATAAAAGCACCAACTGAGTTAATATATAATAAGGAAATTACAATAAAATAGCTGTTGATTTTAAAATAATTATTATAGTTTAAAAGCTACTCCGAATACAGTCGATACCTTTTAGCTCTACTTAACGTAACTGCTGAAACATTTTAGGCAGCCCAATTTGAGCTATAAAATTTAAAACACTATTATAAATTATCAAGATTCTTCTCCGGTTCAGTTTAATTAAGGGTGAAGTGCATGGAAGAGGTAGAGTCGTGAAAAATTGTACTTACCGGGTTTGAACTTGGGGCAGTCCATTGAACCAACTCCTTGAGCCAAGGACCCTGACATAGAAACAGAAAATTATCTGCTGAAAGCTGACAGGGCATTAATATCTACAATAGACTTATGTATGTAAATAGTGATTTTTTTTTTTTGGCGAAATTAACTTTGGATATTGAAATGGTTCTAATTCTATATTTATCCGATTTGGCAATGAATGAAACAAGCTAGAAAGAGTAAAATGAATAAAAAAGTAACGTTTAACACGCAAAAGGAATACATAGAGACTTAAATCAAATAGAAAACGTGGCTTAAGAAATTAAAAGAAGATTTAGCTGCCGTAAAACTGAAGCCTTATTTCCAATTTTGGTCGTACAACCAAATAAATTGATTCGTTCTTACTCTTACAACATGAATATGGAATACTCTGACACACTGGGTTTTTCCTTCTCATTTGCAGAAGCACTAATTTTTACTGCCTTCGTCATATTTTCTTACCGCGTTAGCATTATAAGGGTATTCATAACCCTTTGAATGCATCTATATTATAAAAAAAATAAAAAAGTATGAAGTTGGAATATTCATTCAACCCTTCCTTATGTACTCGAGTTTGGCGAAAAAGTTTAACCTGCCCGATTGAACTGATTTTAAATGGACCAAGTTGACGTTTTGGTAATCAATAAAGTACATGAAAGAATTAAGAGCCCACTTTTGCCATTGCTTACATTGCAATTACGAATTACGGTCTTGGAAGATAAAATTTTTCTTCCTTAAGTCCATCGTTTTTAAATACGTGAACAATAGAAACAAAAAGAGGTGAGCAAATAAAGGTGCTCGAGTTATTAGACGTTACACAATTTCAAAAACACTAGGCATTTGACTCGTAAATATATCTTTTCCGTAAAAAGTTGTTAAATGCACTGCCTTCGCTGCGACTCTCTGAACTGGCTGCTCACTTGACAACGTTTATAAGCGTTTTATTCGGATACCAAATACACTTCTGTCGATTATTTTTATATTCATCGTTGAACTTGCAAAATTATCCTTAAGCCCTGATTTAAACAATCTTGCCAGGCACTCTGCACGTTTTATTGGATGTAAGCCCACGCGTACTTGAAACCCTATTCGATCATTTGCGGCGTTATCTACACAACATAAGATAGCACTTCTCTTTGGAATACAATGCTTTGATAGTTATAAATAAATAATCAAGGTAGAAAATATTGTCAGTCCTAACTGGCCCCTCTACAGTCATTGAATTTAACTAGAGACGTCCGAAGCGTACAACTATCAGAGATGGAATCGGCATTTATCAAAGAAAAAAACGTTGTTGATGAAGACATCAGAAGAACTCGATGGCTTCAAGTAGAATACTTCGTAAGCATCATCAACCAGATACTTATTGGATTTATAACAATCTATCTTAGTTGGATGTGTCTGCGGATAAGACTGAAGGATGTCGCCTTGCATTGCTGGCTGTGTACAATTGGGGTAAGTTTATAATAATAAAGTATTATATAAAATAATACTTAAACATAAATGTATGGTTTCCATCTCCGTAGTTTTCGTTTTTAATGGCAGAAGGCGTGATGACGCACTACAATGGTAATACGCTCCTATTCTCATACACAAGAAAAACAAAAACGACAGTTCATTGGGTCCTGCAAGCGCTCGGAGGAGCTATAGGAATCGCTGGTGGAATAGTTCAAATGTGTGTGATGAAAGTTCACTTTGTCACACTGCACGGTAACCTAGGTAAGAATTTCAACAAAGTATCACAACCGCTTTCGTCATGACTCGATCTGTGTCATCATAGGCTTTGCGGCAATGATCCTGTGTGCTGCGAGTATGATATCGGGATTGAGTGCGCTGTTTTCTAGTGACTTGAGAAAAATAATCGCACCTCTTCTCAATAAATCTGTTCACAATTTACTGGGAATTGCGGCTTTTGTACTTGCGCTTGTAGCGCAATTTTATGGATATCGGACAGATGCATTTACACCGCATGTGGACAAGGACTTTCAATACATGATTGAAGTGATAACGATTATGTCATTGGTGCTCAGTTGTTTTGGCCCTCTTGTATCGCTGTTCAACAAAATTGTAAATTGTTTTCAATGATTCCAGTTAGGGCAAATGACAAAGTCTTGAAATTATTAAATAGTTTTGTTTATTTTACTTTTAATCAAGTAAATGTGATTGTTATTTCGTGCACAGTTAATTACATATTTGCCATTCACTCGAGGTAATCGATAATATATGAATCAATTTTTTGTAACATCATTCGCCACTTGTGCATTATCGCAACGATCAAAAGAACATTACACATTTCCTAGGTGGTGATGGGACCGGAAACGTACTTACGAACTTGAGAAAATTTTTGTCAGTCAAATCGGGGCCTTAAAAATATACACTACAGGCCAAAAGACCTACATCATTCTTGCATTCTAATTGAATTTCATGAATTAAATTCTGTTGTTGTTTTTTCTAAAGTTCCTACCCTTAAAATATACAACACCTTCAGATTATACGTAAGACTTAAACTTACATTTTGAAGGGTAGCTAAGTGCGAATCAGTTGCGCGAACAACGAAGATTCCGTTCAAACTTATAGGTACTAAAATATGTATGAAAATGGCCAATTCGATACGAGTACCAAACTATGCGGAATGCTACACATGATAAGACATTGTTTCTTTGCAAAATGATTCTGAGTCAACGGGAAATACCACATCGATTTTGATTTCTTATTTCTTTCAGCTTAAACAGACGTATCGTCTGATGCCTGCGTCGATTTAAAAGGTTGGTTCTTAACAGCGCAGTCATAACTATTTGATATTTATTGCAACTTGATCCCTCCACGCGTGAGAAAAAGGGTATAAAGATTATGCTTTGTGAATGGCACAAATACTCTTCCGTGCTCGTACATTAGCAAGTGTACACAAAGATCTTGACATTAACAATCGTTAACACTCCTTAACATTTCTGAAGAGCTTCTAGATATTTTTCAGGTGAAAATAAGAATTTTACACTTGATTGTTTAAATTAATTTATGCGTTGGGCAATGCCCACATAGGATAAGATAATTTAAAAAACAAAAAAAAGATGTTAGCATATGGATTTTTTTTTTTGCAAATGAATTTTCGATTAAATATCAAGTACTTAATATTGTTTCGCTGAAAAAGCCCGTCGAGAGCATGTTCGCCTCGCACTTGACCGCGTTTTGGAAGTGCATGCTAGATAAAATATAGTAAATTTTATTTTTTTTTTTCGCTATTTACATATATACAAGAGAAACTACTATCGCTAAATATTCAAGACATCTTGGTTAAGGATTTGGGGTTACAACGTGTCGAAACGAGTGGATGTCGAAAGTTCGGAACTAATTTTCCGCATTGGCATCGCGAAGGACATAAATTAAGCGACAAATCACAATCCAGTCACCAGGCGATTGAGTGGCGTAAACTAAAAAAAAGAAAAAGATTTTATGAGATAAATGTCGTTGTACATCGTGAATTCTAGCCACAATTTTAAACTTTATTATTTGAGCGCTTCTGTTCGATTAATTCAAGCAACTGATCCGGAAAGCGTTTTAGCAACCAAGAGATTATTGAAAAATTGATCAATGCTCTCTTATGGCTTAACAAAATTCGATTAAAAAAAAATGTTTCGCGCATTGAATCAAGCTCGGTCAATTTTTTTTTTTAAATAGTGCTCAAGGGATTTGAAGTACCCTTAAAGTGTTTTTTTACACAGCACGAGCAGAAGTGGAAGGGAGAGAAAGGAGATACCAGTGCACATTGGTTTTAAATTGTTGTAGGTTGCAGTGCAAAGGAAAAATAGAGCGAGGTAACGCATTCCACATGCGCATTGTGCGCCCTATAAGAGAATTTCTATATTTCACAGTTCGCCCGAAAGTAGGCTTTAGGGTAAACTGATGAGCATTCGATGATGTACGGGTGTTGCGAGTGAATTTCTGGAGGGGCGGAATGCAATTAGCTATTTCGACGGAGCATTGGTGGTAGAAATAGCGATAAAACAAAGTCAAGCAAGACACATTTCGAGGTGAGAGTGAATTGCTAAATCAGAAGGGGTAAAAAAACTCCTTGCACCGGTTTAGAAAACTAAGCATTTCGCTGCATTCTTGGCAATATCGAATATGTGGTCATTCCAACGCAGGCTAGAATTGACTCACATACCGAGCATTGAAGACTTTTCGATTTCTTCAACGCAATGGAAAGTATTTTGAAGGGGAAAATCCCGGTCATAAAGAATAATTTTGTATCATTCGCACTCATTAACACGATTAAAAAAGAGTTGACCGTGATGATAATAAAAATCTAAATATACTTTTACATAAAAATAATGATCCAATTGTAAATAAAACTAGCATTTTTTGTCTTAAATAAATCCAAATATGACTTTTGCTATGAAATTCCACTGTGATTGTGAAATCTTAAAAAAAACTATAGTATTGAGTTTGCTTTTAAAAAGCATTTTTCAAGTGCCTGCCGGGGTGAAGGCTGTCGCACAACGCCTTGGATATATATGCATATACGTTATCAGAACATTCTCACAAATCGTTTGGTGAATCAATCTTTCTTGAGAAATGATTTTTTTCACAAGCAGGTTGACTTATTTTATAATGTACAATAGGATTTAAGCTACCAAAAATCCCGATATCGGAAAATTCACGTTTTCGGGTAAGTATAACAAACCTTAGCCACAGCAAAATCCTGTCAGACTCGCAATTTTAACATCACCTGGTATAGTATAATATGCTGTGGGCTCCTTAATGCTAAGGAATAAAAAAAGCATTCGACAGCATTTTTCTCCATCCACTGTAGAACTTCCATAGCTGCAACGCTGCTGGGCTAGGTAGTACAAAAAACCTCTAGTTTTTTTGTTTACAATTTTAAAAATAAATAAACAATTACAAGTTATTGAAACATTTTCAATATTAATATTTATTCTTTTTTTTAACAAAAATATATTACTCATCTGTGCTTAAAGATTTAGATAACTAAACATTTAACAATATTAAACAACTAGCTACTACAACTAGAACTCGACAAGGCTTTGGTCTCTCGAAGTTGCATGCAGATGTTGAAGATCCTAAAAATAAAAGAACAAAAAACGAAAACAAAACCATTGATGGCGTAAATCCGATCACAAGTTATTGAGTCTACCTTAATGCTAAAAGTATAAAAATATTGAGTACTGAAGGCTGATGTTTAACTTTGTAGTTGTCTTCCGTTGGTTATCCTAGCTCATCAAAGCTGGCTGTGATATGCGTTAGATATCCATATCACAACCACTTGATGAGGCTTAGATAAGCAACATTTCAAATAAAAACACAATTTTTGTTTTGTTCACTGGAATTTGATGAATGACACATTTGCGACACTTGCGATGGTTGTAGAATAGTTTGATCAACCAAGCTCATCAAAGCTGGCTGTGATATGCGATTTAAAAGTAACCATTTCACAGCCACTTTGTGAGGCTTTGACAATCAACTTTTATTTTTTTGTAAAATGAACTATTCAAATTGTAAATGTTAAATTATTGACTAAACAACTGCCCGTAAGTTTATCATTTCTCTGGTATCAGTGGTTTTCGAAATATCGTCTCGCTCCTCAAAGCTGGCTGTGATATGAGTTTCAAATACAAATTTACCATGTCGCAGCCACTCTGAAGAAGGTGACAATTTTCATTGGGTGCTTTTTCCTTCTTAAAGGCGTCGTCGTTGTTACACTTTTTTTCTTTCAGAGACAGTTCCAAACAGGTCAATGTCAGTATGCCATTGACTAAATAACGCACTACGTATTTAAACAAAAAATGAGATGAAATACTGAAATTGTTTTTAATGAATAGCAACAGATTCGTAGGAATATACATTTTCTACTATGCAAATAATAATCTGTTTTTTTTTTTGTTATTTATGGCGAGATAAAGCGTTTTTTTTTTTTTTTTTTTTGATTACAATTAAATTTAGGACGACTTGAAAGAAACGTTTTGGGGTCAAATTCAAAATGCGTTTTGGGGATTTCATTCATTCATAGAATTTCTTATTTTTCGTTTCTTTTGAACAAGTATTGTTTGAGTGAGTTTGGTTCAAGATTCAGATTTATTTGCTTATTTCTGCTGAGTGACACTGGAGTTCAGAGCTCTCATCGCATTATTGGTAAAACGGCGCCTTTATGTTTATTTGAAGCCAGTGAGGTCAATTTTGGGGTGGGGGGAAATAAGCGACGTTCAATATATGATCTATTTACATACATATATATATATATCTATGTGTTGGAAAACACAAATCTACAGCCTAACATTCTTTCCCGCTTATTCTACACTTGTCTATCACGATTTTAAGAAAATCAATGAATCCAACAATTGGCAGTTCCATTTTGAAGAAAATCAAAAACAAGACAACTTCGAAGCATATTTGCGGATACACTATTAAAAAAAAGTAACAAAAGCGGAGTGTTTCTTAGTGTGGGGGGGGGGGGAATAACATAGGTATGTTTATAAAAGATTGACCAAATGACCAATGAGAACCTTATACCTTCATACCAATTTAAGAGCATATGAACATTACCTGCCCTTGAAAATGAATTAAGGGCATGACCAATTAAGAAAAAAACGGATGCTCCATTAATGAGGCTTTGAACGTAAGCCGATTAAATTGATGCTTGCGGTCTTAAAAATTTCAAAAAGCAGCTCACTCAAATTTGACTCGAAAGTACCGATCGAAATATCCTGAGGACGTTTAAGGCCAATTAAATATTATTTCTTTAATGAACTACGGCTTGTATGTATTTAGCATGAAATAGAATTTACGAATTTCTAAAAGGCCGACCCTTATAGCAACGATTGATAATTGCTTTGGTGAAATCCTTCTCTTTGAAAGTGCATCGCAATGAATGACCGTATTCATGTGGCCCACCAACAGGTTCCGAGCAGATAGTGAAACACCAACGTAACTACATACATACACAACATTTTTTTGTTTACGTTCACTGATTACAATTGGATCACGTAGGCTTACTCATTTTTAAATTACGATGAACCAAAAAAAAGGCGGAGAAATTAGTTTAAGAATGAAAATGAGGGGCATCCCCCTTTTGGAAGCAGAAGGACACACAAAATTCAGCGCATAGTTGAAAAGGGCGTGTAGGTGTATCATCAAAATGAATAACATTAAAAGAAGTAGAACTATCGCCGTTTCTATGCGACCAGGAGGAAATAATAAAAAGAAAAAAAAAAAAAACATTGAAAACTATTTCCCTACTCAAGGAATATGAAAGAGTTTAATTTAACTCAGTCTTTTTTCTGCATTCTTTCATTTTAAAGTTCAATGTTTCATAGAACCACGCCAAACTGTTGAACTCTCTCTCTCTCTCTCTCTCTCTCTCTATAAACATCAAAACTGTTATACTCAGCACCGGAAAAAAAATTATATATACAAATTTGTATACCGAAAATGCCGAAGGAGGTGTGTAGGCAAATGAAAAAAAAAAATAATAAAAAAAAAAACTATTCACATCGCACCTTGTAGTACACTCCTATTGAAATCAAGACTTATTCGTATATTCAAATAAACCGCAACGGAAATTACATAAGTTTCTTCACAACCGAAAAGAAAAAATAAAACTTATTTTGTTTAAGATAAGACAACTTAAAAAGAATATCAGGCGTCCTTTTTTTCCAATAATTATTTTTTAAATACAACACTGTTAAAACAGGCGCGTCACTTTTTCCTTTGCAACCAAACTCCATGCAACACAAAACGCAACCAACACCAAACAGCGAAAAATATTTTTCAATCAAAACAAAATTCCAATGAAAAGGAGACACGCGAAAGAGGTTAGCATACTAAATAAAAATAAAACAAAACGCCGCGAGGAATCCATTTGGATTGGAAAAACGAAAAAATAAAGATGTGGAAAATACAACTTAAATTTCCGATTGAAGTTTTTTTTTCGAAGCAAACACACAACATAATATCGTAAAATGAACCTTCTTTTACTACTAACTAAAATACACCACACAACCGTAGCGCGCCGCTCTTCTCCTTTGGGATCCTCTTTCCAACCATTGATTCTCTTCTTGCTTCTTTTGGTTAACACGCCTTTTTAAATCCAATAGAAGTATATGAATAGAGATGTAGACACACACACACACAAACATGCACGAAAGAAGGGGAATGGTTTCAACTTTGAATTTTTTTTTCGGTTTTCAATTTATAGCAAAAGCCACTTGATTAAAAAGAAAATAGAAAAAAAAAATATCGTAAAAAGAATAAAACGAACTCATGGAAAAAAAAAAACGAAACAAATAGTAACGGACTGAATGGGAAGAGAAAATCACAAATATAACATTAGTGTAATGACGCAATAACCGCACAAATCAAATTTACAACCATACTCTGCTCATGGCATTTTTATTAATAAGAAAACGTTTTATTTTTTCCAAGCAAAAAAACCTATTCTCTGGATCCACAAGAACGAAAGAGCGATGGCCAAACGCAATCAAAGAGCGCGACTCTAGCTCTTCAGTGGAGAGGGGAGAAAAACAAAATAACCGCCAAAAAAGCATATACACAAACAAAACACAGCGCGGCATTCTTTTCTATAAACAAAACAAAAACAGAAAAGGAAAAAAAACAATTAAAGTGACCAAGAGAGGACAGCAGACAAGAAAACTAGGCGCACAAATTTAGCATTTACAATCCACATACATTCCACACAGAAAACGACCTCATCGGCGCTGGGGGGGGGGGGAATGGCAAACGACGCAAAGAGAGCAACACAACAATGCGCGCAGGAAAAAGGAAGATATTCCAAGAGGCTAAAGTCGAAGACGACACACATAGCACTACACACCAAGGGCGTTGAACCAAATAACGATACGACGCGTTTGTGCCTACATATGTTGTTGTGTTGGTGATGGCTTGTGTCTGAGCATTGAGCATGATTAGGTGTGTTTTACTCTATCTCTTTTATGTTTTTTTTTTCTCCCTTCTGCGCATATTCTCTTTTGATATGAATATTCCTTCCACCCCATTCCACATATTTTATGGATTTTTGTTTCTTTTATTTTCACCGCTTCTTTGCCGATTGGAGGGTGACTTTGAACTGTCGTCGCACTGTACAAAAAAAAAAAAAAAAACAGCAAAACTCCTAACAGACGTGCGCGTAGAGCATCATTTTCGCCGAACGCTTCACACACTTTTCTGATTGCGATCCATTGCTCTCCGTTTTCGGTTGTTTTTTTTTCTGTTGCTTATCCTCCCTGGACTTTGAAAATAATAATAAAAGGAACAGGAAATGGACGACAAAACCTGTACAAGTGTTTGTCTGTCTGTCGGGCTATGTTTGCATGTGTGGAAACAACAGCATATGGTGTTTTTCTTAGAATTCGGAGACATTCCACAGGAAAAAGATCTTTTGTATAACGCTAAACGGAACGATAATATAACACCGACCGGCGCGACACACCAACTACATACTACTAAGTCTGTTTGACGTACTTGACGGTTTGAATGCGCGCCAGAGAGTGCTGCAACAACGACGACGACGACAAATCAATTTCAACGAACGATTGAGTGAGTAGGAAAATCCGTTATTTTAGAAAAGAAAAACAACCAAACGAGGAGGAATTATGAATAAAGCGAAAAAACCACATTCCTCATGGAATATCACTTCAAAGAAACGGGAGGCTGAGTGTTGTTGTTTGTAGACATACCGGAATAGGAAGACGCAGCAGTGCTCAAAGATGTCGTGGAGAAATATTTCCCACGTTTTTTTAAATCGACGGTAAAAAGAAATAGAACAAACAGAAGAAAAAAAAAAACTTTCGACTATTGCCCTCAATAATTCTCGGTTTATCTTGTTTTTTTTTTTTTTACAAAGATAATGAGAAGGCTTAAGAGAAAAACAAAACAAAACAGGCAGAAAAAAATGCTGTTTGTGGGTACTCTGGGTAGTACTTAGAGGTGAACCTTAAAAATCCTGTGCAAGCTGTAAATGTACAGTCATTGAACTGAGCGAGTCCGAAGGCGCATAAATAAATAAAAATGCGCGAAGAGATTTATATTGTGGCTCTGTTGTAGGTACGTATTATTTATGTTTATCAAAAGTTGTTGTTTGTTGGTCGTCGTCGGGTAGTTTGCCGCCTTTTTTTTACATTGTTTGAATTCACCTGTTATGCATAGAGTGGAGGGGGAAAATTCATTCATGTGTTTGTCGGTAAGTGGAATGTCCGGAATTCGATGATGGGGGAGAGCTGTAAATACGAGTACAGTTAGTTATTGGTAGGCAGGGCAGCATGTGGGAGACTCATCGTGTGTGTGCCGGCTTCAATTAAATGAGTTGCCGTGATCGATTTCTGAGCAAATTTGGAACTAGATTTGTTTAATCTCGTCCAACTGCAGCAGGGATCATTGATCTGTGGAATGCTGTTTTTTTCACAGGAAAAATATGAATGAACTGATAAAGTGTTCCGTACCACGGTAAGATATTTAACACTACGAATTTTTTGAATCGGTCTGTCAACTTTATTCAATTTTTAATATGTGTTTACACTGTGAAATGCAAGTGTTTTTTTACGATTTAGAAGCAACAGCCATGTGATAGACGGAAATCGGAGTCTTCGTAATAGGATTCCGTTGGCACCCTTTGGGAACGGAAGCCAAATGTTGACCCACAACTCGGGTGGAAAGAGGTAGTAGATAAATTGTTCATGAACTTTTGGAATTTAGCTTTAGGCTGAACTGATGAACATTCCCCTCAAGCTGGGTGTTACGGTGAAATTCATAATGGGGAGGAAAGCTTGCGCAGAGAACTTTTCTAACAAACTTGTAGGTACGGTATATATGTACCTAGTTCGTCTATCACGTTTATCGAATCTCGAAGTGATACCGCTTTTATAGTACCCTTAAGGTTTTGATTCGTTTCGCGAGGATTTTGAAGCTTGATTTGAATTAATCTTAAAGGGACTATAAGTTTTTGATATAAATTTCAATTTGATACCAATACGCGTTCCTGTGTAAAACGATCATGGCAGAAACGGACAACGAAGTGATCCTATAATGGTTCCGTTTTTCCTTTTAAGGGACGGAACCTTAAAGAATGTTGAAATATGGAAAGACAGGAGTCGTTACGATTCATCCCACGCTCGAAATTTTCGTTTGGAAATTTAAACTTCAATTAAAAAATTTAGAAAAAATTTAATTGAGAAGATAAACATATATGTTCATGAAAAAGTGCAGTAAACTGCGTTAAAAACAATAATATGAAACACGTTTAATGATGAAAGAATGAAAAATGTGTTTTTATCCGAACCATAAAGATCGACCTACAAAAAGTTGACTGAAATGTGTAATATAAGGAATTCATGCTTGGGAAATTTCTTAAATTTCTTGGGATTTTTTTCTAACACCTCCCTCTCCAACTACACGATTATTTTTTCAAACACATTTAGTCCGCTCGCAAAAACCCCTGCGCTCATTCTCTCACTCAATCTTACCATTAAGCCACAATTTTCTCTTTTTTTTTCATTCTTATTTTTGTTTGTATCTCTCACCTGTATTAATTCCATTTACGTGACCACCGCTACGCACCAGCGCCATTGTGCCTCCTCCTTATCTACCGTGCCACAATATGAGATGGTGTGTATTCCGCCCATCACTTCATTCCATCAATCACCGACCATTTTGTTCTTCTTCTTCGTCGTTCTCGTCTTCATCCAAAAACTCAACATCAACACACAGACCAAAGAATTTGGAATGGAATGCAGCAGCGCCGGTAAGCACCGCTCCCGTACACCCTCCACCCCTTCGACAATCATGTCTAATCTAACCGTTGCCTCTAGCACAGCACCACCACCCGCCGCAGCTATCCATCTCTTCATTCTATCGGTTTTCTTTCGTTTATTCATGATTTTGTTGATTTTTCTACAAAACACACACAATCACATTCTGCGTATAGTACTCATAGTAGTAGTTGTAGTAAAAAGTTGTGAGTAGTAGTATAGACGATAATTTTTTTTCCCACCATTTTTTTTTTTTTTTTGGTTTTGGTCATTTTTATTTTGGCATAAATTATATGTATTCGTCGATTTAAATGGAAAGCAAGGCGGTCAAGTAATGTTCCAATACGGCCTGTGATAAGTTGGCACCATTTTCGATGGCCAAACTATAAGCGGTATCTCCATGTTCGTTGGTGGCAGTTAGATCGGGATCCTTGGACAGTAACTCATTGCAGGTGTGGGGATGATTGCCAGCGGCGGCGTACATTAGCGCTGTATTGCCAACAATGTCCGCATGCCGAGCGTTGGCACCATGCTGCAGCAGCAGTCGTACAACTTCGTGATGGCCACCGGCTGCCGCCAACAAAAGCGGTGACACCATATCCGGTGCCAATTTGCTCACATCCACAGCCCCGGTGGTAAGTAATTGGGATGCGGTTGCCGCTTGACCATAGTAACACGCCCAATGAAGTGCGGTGAAGCCATTTCTGTCGGCGGTGTCGATTGTTTTCGATGTGGCGGCGACTTTCACTTGTTCGTCTGAAAGTTCACCTTGTCCGGCGCGCTCATGAAAGCTCAATTGGATGTCGCTGGGGCAGAAGGTCGCCGTCGTATTACCACGCTGAAGGTTTGTTAAAACTGTAGATTTAGCAGCAGATGCTGCTGCTGGACTCGTAGTGGTGGTAGTGGTGCTACTTGAAATTTGATTAGCCGCGGCGTTTGTAACAACGATAGCCGATGAGGAACTGGTGGCTTGAGGCCGGTATGGAAGAAATGCGCTCTTACGCTTGCCAACGCCGAGCAAATTTCGCTGTAATGGATTGGGACTCCATTTTGATGATGATCCACTGTGACGATGATTAAGTTGGAAATAAATTTTCATTCGTTTCATATTTTCTCTTTTTTTTTGCTTCAGTTCACTTAAGTTTTTCTTTTTTTTTTTTGCATTTTGATATTTTAAGACTTTAAACACAAAACTTACCGGCTATCTTCAGTGTCCGAGTTCGGGGGTGAATTGGAGGACATTTTGAACTGATTTTATTGAATTTTCGAAATGTTTTTTTGCACAATATTTGAAAAAATAACGCAAGCCATTGAGGAATTTGTGTAAACAAGATTAAAAAATGGCCGACCAAAGGGCGGACACTCACTCCGCGATGCCGTCGATATTGCCAGAAATGGAAAAAGTATAAATGCGGTGCCGCTCGTGCGATGCGATGAAAGAGAGAGTGGGAATAAATAATTTTTCTCTTCTTCGTTCGAATTTTTCGTGTGGCTTTTTTTTTGTCGGCTTTTTCCTCATTCACAGAAATGAGATAGATAGTGAGACTGGGGAAGGAATGTTGCGAAGCGTAAGAGAGATGGATGTTTGGAGAGTTATATGGTAGGTGCGATTAGGCGTTGGTTTTTTGGCTTTGGTAAGTGTTTGGAAAACGAACGGATTCGAACATTCGAACTGTTTTGAGGTGGTGGCACAATTCAATTAAGGTGGGTGCACGCGATGAATGGAATCTATTGCATTGAGAGAAGGTGAAAAATTATACACGATTATAATTTTTTAACTTATGATCAATGAAAGAATCAATTTAAAATCTATAGGTCGAGAAAATTGCTTAAGTTTAGGCTTTTGCGAGTGTGTTCACAAAATAGTAATGGAACTGAAGATTAAAGAAGTCTGCGGGAAAATGTTTAGACTGCAATTAGATGGTAAAACCGTGGACCTATGATTTTTAAAATACTTCATGGTTTTTGGTAGAAACGATGTTATGCGATGAGAATGTGTTTTGTGCCCTTCTAACAAGGACTGAGTATTTACAATTTATGCTGAAGTGCCGCAGAACTTTCAAAGCTGAAGAAAGTGATAAGAGTTATCATAAACCGTTGACCCTTCTCCCGTCATACTGATCAAACTGTAGGATTCTCCGCAAATCCAGAACAGGTGTTTATCCAAATTCCGGTCAACAGAAAGTTGGCCAAAATTGTTATCCCCCTGCATAAAATCGCATTACCTTTTCTTATAGTTTGGTTTGAACTCTCATCAGTTCAGCTCCCAAAGTGGAACATGTAAATCAATTTTGTCAATGAAAGAATTTCAAATTTTCCAAGTCGTTTTTCTCCATTTCAAGGTCGCGCGTGTTTTTCGCTTTGGTAAATTTGTACTTCTCTTTATGACACAGTGTCTCAATGGTTAAATAATCTATAGCATAGAACAATACCAAAGATTCTTGTTCTATAAACAGACCATCAATTGATAATGAGCATGCTGCAGAGCTAACTACTGCTCTTTAAGGAAGCGTGTGAAATCCAAAGTTTTTAGGTTTTTGATCGTTTCATATTGAAAAAAATATGTATACAAACATTTTTGAGGAATCTTCCTAGAAGAACGTACGACCATACATGTTTGGGAAACTTTTCCATGGCAACATTTCTGGCAGCATACGATATTGTATGCAGAAAATTCTACATCCATAAATCGGAGGCACATCAATTGATAGAAAAAAACATGTCACATATGACAGCAGCAGTATTAACTGTCAAATTATAATTTGCAAGTGGACATTGCTAGAACTTTTCGCGTGAAATCTCTACCTTAGAACCACGGGATTTAGACCATGTCTGTTCCAACAGGAATAGTTTCACACGCCCGCCAAGTATGTAGTCTCTACAAGCGCTCGGTGCGGAACCTTGAGGCATGGTACGATCGGAGGTAATGTTTTTTCAAAGACACTGCTACTTATGTAAGAGCTAACTCATCTATAGACACGTCTTCCGCTATCGGGCTGTACTACTCCGTGCTCGTTTCGACAAGAATCGCAACATCAGCGACATGGCCGAAGCGACAAAAGTTCTGGAAGCCGGGGAAAAAGAACTCTTTGAAACCCAACATTTCCAACCAAGGAAATGTAAGATTTTAAGTTTGTCTGTTTAAAAAAGATTCCAATCGATGTTTACATTTCAGTTGCATACAGTCCAGGAGGATGCGCTTTCGAACGTGAAGTGATTCCACCCGACTGGGTGCTGGACTATTGGCATCCATTAGAGAAGGCTCAATATCCGGAATACTTTGCTCGCCGTGAAGAGCGCAAGAAACAATACGTAGCCATGTGGGAGAAGCAATATGGGAAGCCAGATCCTAAGGACTTGGGACATCATTAAAACTATGCATATTTATTTGTTGAGAATGAAATAAAGAAATTACAAAACGTGATGATACTTGATTTGTTTTTATTTTGAGTCTGTATGACCGACGACAGTTAAACGAGAGGAGAATCTTTCTGTGTGACCTTACTGCTCGTCATGTCAGCTATACAATATCAACCCGACAACTGGTCTTGAAATAAATCTGTTTCAATTCAATTTTAACAATTCGAAAATAAATAAAATTTAAATGCGTTCCCTGCATTTAACTACCGATCGACACGCGAAGTACAAAATGGGAAAATATGCTAGTGTATTCCATTACGCTACGAATCGTATATATATAAACTGCTGTAAAATTATTAAGATACACAAGTAATGAAAAAAGGTATTAAAATTAGAGACAAATAATGGAGTATGTTTAATTCATTTCGATGGGCTCCATGCGTACGCGCTTCTTGGCATTGCTGTACGCGTTATTTGCTCCTTCGGCTGAGTGATCGCGCTTCCTGGGCACTGTTTTTTTGTCCCATTGCTGGGTCAGATAGCGTAACAGAATGCAGCGTTTCTCAAGGACGATTATTTGTTCGGCTGGATAGTCTTCAGTGGGTAGGTAGACGGATGGCCGCTTTTGCGATGTGCGAATTCCATTCTCGGTATTAAACAGTGAGAAATTGTTCGCATTGTGGCTGGGAAGACCTTTTAGGAAGTCGTCCACTGACATGTTTACGTAGTTGTATTGTGTTCACGGTTGGATTTTTAATAACTGTAGTTTTTGAGTATAAAATATTAAAATTTCTGCATTCGCAAGCAATTCGTAAGATGCAACTTACTTGTTTTAAGATTTTTTGTTATTGTGTGCAGATATGTTGGACAAAATTTGTGCAGTTTAGTGGAATTATTTCTTTCTCAATTCCAGAATTTACTCTGGCATCTGATGAAATTGACGTTTCGATGCAATTTAATTTTGCTTTGTATTCGTGCGTGATTATTAAATGTCAGCTATTGGTAGCACTGAATTTGTGTCAAGAGCTTGGGTGGAAGCACAGGGCACCCAAAAATAAATAAATCTTTTTTTTCCGGTTAATTTGCAATTTTATAAATTAAAACAAATTGAGTTTAGTAAACTTTGGATCAAAATAGGTCAATTTTATGTCGTTGCAAATAGATATAACAAATTCTTAGCAAATTGAATAATTTCGGTTCCACCCAGCTTGGACTGTCCATAGACACGATCCACGAACGTGATTGGAATCTCTCCGATCGTGAAGTTGTGCTGCCTGGCTCGTACAAGCATTTCCATTTGGAAAACGTATCCCTTGGACACACAACTAGATATGCACTTCTCCAATACATGCTTCTTATATAAACGGAATGATCCAGTCAAATCGGACGCCTTAGGGCGCAGCAGCAATTGCGAAAGAAAGTTCGCTCCACGTGAAATCAACTTTCTCTTGAAGTCCCATCCATAGACGCCTCCATTCCCTTCGTATCTCGTGCCTGACACTATGTCCAAATCGTGTTCCTGTTGAAGTTTGATAAACTCCGGAATGAATTTCGGCTAAAAATCAATATTTTAGAGTGATTTCATGTACATTTTATGTGCACGGTTGAACTTACGTGATGGCTCAAGTCTGCATCAATTATCACAATAAAATTCCCCGTGGCGTGCTTTATTCCATGAATGTATGCTGTACCCAGACCAAGCTTGGAAGCTCTCGGTCGCAGGAGAATCTTGTTCTCCCCATAGATCTTTTGCAAGTCTTTGGCCACATCTAAGGTTCCATCTGGACTACCGTCATCAATAACAATGATTTCATAGTTGAAGTTGCTAAACCATATGAAGGTATGTACATAAGTGATAAGCATGAACATTAATTTATAATTCTTAGACCAACCTTGCATTCATATATTTTACAATTAACCATACGATGATGGGTAGATTGTCTTTTTCATTATATGTTGGCAATAGAATGCTGTATTTATTTTTACTTTCAATCATTTCAATAACTATTTTTTCTCCAAACAACAAAACAATATTAATTGATTTAACTCTCCTTAAATAAACACCGACGACGTGTTTTGACAACTGAGAAATGACACAATCAAGAAAAAACAATTATATCACTTAGCAGTGGCCCTCAAACTACTAAATTATGTTTTCACCGTCGATAAGGTAGGCATGTCTTCGTCTTCATTCTTTTAGGCGTGGTTATCATCCATGCTTATCGTTTCGTTTAAATGTTTCTGTTGGCTGAGTGAGCATATTTTTCTGCGTTTTATTTGATATTGAATAATTCGAATATTTTAGAAATGCAATCACAACACAAAAGATTTTGGTTCCAATTCATTTGCTTGTTGCTAGAAGGCAAGTTGTCTAAATTCTCCTTCAAGTTCCTGCAGGAACTGCAAAACTAGATGGACTAGCTTCAATCTGGGAAGGCATAATGCACGTTCCAACAATCGCGAGTAATGATATGATTAAGCTTCTGAGCCCGATCGGAGTTGGTTATAAACTGAATATCTAAATACCGCTAGGCGCTGTTTCCCAAAAAGCTGTTGCATCAAGAATTTAATATTTTTTATTTGAACTTGATTAAAGGTCACTTCTAATACTCCAAAGACATTGAAATGAATGTCATAGACAACCTATCATACTAACTGCCTTGGCATGGCCAGTTTTTCATAGAAAAGATCGCTCGCGGGATTCCGAGATATATCTTTGGGGACGGATTGCATTGTCGTTTAACAAAGCCCATTTACGCTTATTCCTTAAAATTTGTTCAGCTACGATTTTTTTTATGTCAGTTATCAGCAGTTGCTCAGCATTCGACAGTGGCTTATAAAATAAGAGGCATGCTGCATACATATCCATACTTTGATATTCCCATCAGCGAGACTTGCTTCCTCTTGTTTGAATGTTTTTTTACCTCAAGCAACAAAACCAACAACTTCTTGAATCATCTTGAATCAAGTAACCAATTCGATAAAGCATTTATACATCGTACTAAGTTCTGATCACCTCACGCCAACTCTTTTCTATGTGTCAAGTGTCACAATTCCTACGCCCGTCCTCCATCCCACCCACATGCATGTCCTTTTGGCAGAACCCAAACAATAAACAATCTTCAAACGCACGTGCTCGAAAACATATGACTGGCTGATGCGCATGTTTACAAACTTAAAACCGACCCTTTTTCCCAGATGTCGCTTCGTTCGCCAAAAAGTCAGATGTCCCCAAAAATTATATCCTGTCAGTTGGGAAAAAAATCTACTCGGCAAAGTGTTTCCTTCAAGTGTTAGTCCTCATTACAAATCAGTTCCTCCTTTAAATAAGTATAAAATTTATAACCTCTATTTTATTGTTGTGTCAGATGAACTGCGTTCTACTCGGCTTTAAATGTATTAAAGTAATTTGTGTAATATGTTCGCGAAGGAGTTCAATTTGATTTTCGAATCATTCTTGCCCATGAATAAAATATTAGTTTTCTAGTAGTTTTCTTTTTTTGTTCGCTGTGAGGAATATTGCTTGGAGTATGGCCAAGAAAATACCATTCAACGTTGTATTCGCATCAGGTAAGTAGAATTTGATTTGGAAAAAAATAATATGACAGAATTTATTAGACAACAAAATAAGTAGCAGTTGTTTGAGCAAGCACAAAGGATCTTCAAGGCTCACCCTTTTTAAGTGGCCGCAAAAGGGCAGAAAACTCCTTAGATAAATCGATAATTTAAAAGTGCAACTAGCAGTCAGTGATGCGAACACGATGAGGTTGTTATGATTCTTTTTTATGGTTCTTCTAATAAATCCATTCCTACGATTTGACGTGGTTACTGCACCTTGGATTTTTTATCGCAGGTTAGGGGGTTGTTCAGTGCATTATACCTTTTTTTATATTTTTTTAAGGGGTTGAGTTAAAGAACAGTTTATTGATTTGGAAATTTTTCTAAATCAGTAAAACACTTATGGGGGAATGGATGAATTAAGTTGTATACCTATGATGAAGGATGATTTAGAATTAATATCAAGGGATTTAGTTGAGTCACTCAGTTTAAAGTATGACATCCGTCAACAGAGTAAGTCGCAATGCGACGTTTATCTTCTTTACCTGATGCTGTTGGCAATTGAAGGTACCTCTCAGAATATAGGACAACAATACAGCGCTGTGTAGTTCACTATATACTATATACTGGACATTTGGTCATTGTACGAAAGCTTCCTGGGTTTGTACATTATATGCAAAACTTACTCGTATTTGCAGATGTTTTTAAACCTGAGCAGTTTTTTTTTGTGTAAACGATATTAATATAGTGTCAGTCCGAACTGTGAGAGGTACACTTATAACACCTCACACCCATCTCGATTAAGATTTGTGCTTTATAATCCTTCAAGGAAATTGTTCAGGTGTTGAGCCAGCGAGATAACTTCACGTACATTTTTTTTCCACAATTATTCTTTATCAGTAAATAAAATGCTTAAGACTCAAAACGACGCGGGAAGTATCGCCTTAAGTTTTTTGCTAAATCATGACACCTTCGAACCCATTCTAAATAACCAAATCGAAAAATATGTTGATATACCATAAGAAGACACTTCTTCAAACTTTGCACATTATTAAGGGATGCAATTTTATGCCTGTTCCCATTGACCTCTGAGCAGAAATCTGGCTACACTTCACGTACCCATCTCTCGCTATGATTTAGTCTAATCGTTAATCTCAGCATGCTTTAAGCAAAACTGTTAAAAAAATATTCGAAGACACTGGCTCACTTCAATAGAAATATGGCTGGAGGTCGTTCGTGTTAAGAACATCAGATTAAAGCATTTCATGGTGAGCACTGCATTTGGGCTTCTTTTACTGTATACTATGGCGTATTTAAAATTAAGATTTTCAAGCTCAGCTCAATCAAGAATTGAAACCAGCTGACCACGGTTGCGCAGCACATGCTTGAGCATCAGTGTTTGGATGACCAACTTTGCCACAACATTCTTTTCAGTGATCTACTATAAATGTAACTGTCGAAGGACCATTGCATCCAAAAAGAGTCACTCTTTGGTGTGAAATTTGATCTGGTGGTGTCTTTGTTTTATAATTGGACGAATTGTTTCATATTTTGGTTAAGTGAACTGGCCTTCAAGATCGTGTGATTCCTCGATTCAGGTGAATCTTGGCTTAAATTTTTGCACGTTGAAGTCCGAATCGGGAAGGAGAATTCTATATCGACTTATTCGTATTCGCTTAACTTACAGTATTTTATTTGAAATGGATGATGATAAACGATTTGAAAACGAATATTCTCTAAAAGAATCGAGTCGAAATATTTCAATGATTATATAGAAAATGTGACCGATATCTTAATCATAAATGTGTATTAGTTACTTTTTACTTTTGGCAGCCACGAAATGGATAAACAGGTATTATATTTTTATATTTCAGTGAGCCGATTTGAATGATTGGAGCTATTTGCCTAACTTTCTGTCTCGTAATATTCCCACATTCCTTACCTGCGTCGAGTTTGAGCAAAAAATTGATTCTTTATATTAATCAACTTGCCCTATGGTCTCAATTTCTTCCTTAAATGTTAGACTGTAAAATATACCTTGCTAGGGGAGAGAAGATTATTCATAAGATTCATCTTCAAAACGGATGTTAGCTGAAGCCTATTTAAATTATCATTTCAAATAAAAACACTTCCAAAATGAATGCAGTGCCAATATTTCATTCCCTTCCAACGCTATCGCTTTTCGAAATCCGATGATGAATAGGACATAAAATTTCATTGTCTGGACACATTCGTAAGGATAATTCAATTGCCATTGCTAGTTGCAGTGAGAATTGCTCTTGGAAACCTGCCAGAGATTTCTAGCCGAACAATAAAAAAAAAATTGAAGAAAACACATCAAAGCAAAAAGGAGTTAATTAATTGAGAGAACCTTTATTGTGTATCTTATGATTTGTATTTCAATTTACCAAGCAAAGACCTCGCGGGTCCAATGATTGTCAGCAGCCAGACGACCAGTGTCACCGAACTAATAAATGGAATAAATTTCGAGTCCACATACTTGTAAAAGAATTTTGTGTTGTAGCCAAGAAAGATCGTTGACATTGCCGAAGTGAATGTGAAAAGTCCAAAAAGATTATGACGCAGTTTTATTTCTGCCGGTTTGAGAACTTTTTTTAATAGACCCGGGAACAGATTCGCCATGCCGCCCAATACGCTGGCCACACACATAAGAATCGTCGCCAATCCTGTATCGATTGGAGATTAGAAACTGTTCAGAAATTTATAGAAGATGTAGCTTACCGAATTTGCCATGAATTGTTGTGAAGTGTACATCGGTTTTTGTGATTTTTCCAATACCTCCTAAAAGACCCATCGAACCACCAATAATCTGCAATCCAGTGTGAAGTCTGGACTTTGTTTTGTGCGAGAAGTTCTTTGTCAGTAGGTTTTCCGGATAGTGACACATCAGCGCTTCTGCGGCTAGCAAGTGGAACTGCAAATGGATATCAAAAATACAAAATATAAAATTGAAAATCCTTGTGGCATTTCTCTATCACCATCACACCTGCAATCACACAGTAGAAGCAATCAAGTATTATCGGTAGACTCACCAATAACAAAAACAAAATTGACCTTTGCTATAAATATACATAAATCCTTAGATACGAGATAGTTTAATGTGCTGACGTGACTTCAACACAGTAAAAGATTAATCCACTGCAATCAAAGATGGTGGTGGTATTTCTAGACGTCCCAAAAAAAAACTATATCAGTACATAAAATGGGACACAACAGGATACCTAATGATCCTGTATACTTTGACATTCACATTCTTAAAAGAGGAATAAGTATCTTATCACACACATTCTGCTTCACCTTCACAATGGGAACCAAAAACCGGCAACTATACCTACAAATAATGTTGATATTATGTCATTCCACATGCAACATCATTCCATCACTTTCTTTCATTCGACTTTAAATTGAGAGGCACACATATTTACGACATACCCCGATAGTGCCCATTAACGCGTGCAAGGCGGTATCAGAGAAACTAAGACTTTTCGCCAAAGCAATCATATAAACGACCACGAATCCAATCAAAATATGGTTGAGAGTATTGACTAGATTTAGCAATTGCTTCCATTTTGATACTAGCGGTGCTTCTTTCTTTTGTGATTGTGATTTTGACGTGTTCTTTTGCGCCATGGTAGCTGATGTGGATGAGCCTTCTTCTAAAATTCCTATCACTCACGGTCACGATTACAAGTTGTCGATTCCACGTTTCACTTGGAACTGAGGCGTTTGGTTTGAAAATCTAAATTAATTCTGAATGAGAAACAGAAAACTGGAAATGTGTGAGTCAGTTGGTAATCGTTAGCGCTAGTTGGCCTCTCGTGGGGGCGCATTAATAGAATGGCATTAGGATTAAGAGAACCTTATCAAGAATTTAGAAACTGGCATCTCTTTTCATGCATAAGCGCACGGTTTTGAATTAGTTTGGAAAGAATTAAAGGTTAATCGTGTCAGAGAAAATACTGATACTAGTAATCAACCAGCAATACCTGCGTTCTCATGACTTGGCACTTTTTTGAGCAATTTAGGTTCAATTCGTACTTTGGTCATCAAACAAAAGTGTCAATTGTTGAATAAAGCGTTATTAAGGGGACATCTCTCCCGTGCAGTGGATCACTATGAGGATAATTATGACCATTCCTTTTTGTGTCTTCTTTAGGGCGAATTTTCGAGTCAATAGCTACAAGGAGAGTAGGGTGATTGGAGAGCAGCAGGGTTGTTTTCTTTGTCAAAAACATGTGCGAAGATTTGATTGGATTTGTTATCATGTTATCATGATAGGTGGATCCAACACTTCGCTGGCTTTTATTCGTCGGTCTTGCATCAGTAGTGTTGTTACCTGATCTATGAAAACTTTTTTTTTGATTCACTATTCAATTAAGAGTTTTATTTTGCTGATAGTAACCATATTCATGAGGTCAAAGTTTAGTATTTTCTATCATCATGGCAAAGAATATAATCCGAACCATCTAAAAACATTCGGATATATACAGTTACCTACCCCAATCGTAGTCATAAAAGTATGTCCTGCAGTGTTTTCAAAATTCAGGCTACTACAAAGATACGTTATATAGCAACAGACGAAAAGAATAAGAATATGGTTAAGATTGTTAGCTAAGCGTTGCAATTTAATCCATTTTGACACTCCAGACTTTTTATTTTTCACCGATTTTATCTGCGACATTTCTTACAACCGCGAAGTTTGTTCCCGAGTGACTAAAGTTAAACTGACCAATTTCACTTAGCAAATTCACTTATCCGTTATCATATTATTTACACTTTTTTTTTTTTTATGACATAATATTGTTTGTTAATACTGATAACTTATCTGTTATTAAATAAAAATTCTTACGCACCGTAAATATACCCTAACAGATGAGGATCCATCGTTTCCTGCGAGTGAGTTAAATACTCATGGTCCAACAGTTCATGGATGGCGAAGTAGTCCCGGCTCAAACATCAACCCACACGATATAGTCTTACGTTTCCACAAACCAGCCAAAATATGTCGCATACAAATTTTAGCCCACCAGTATCTGATTCGTAAGAACTTTGTTAAACAAAAGAGTAACTATGCGTGTGTAACGCTTTTTGATTTCAGCTGAAAAGGTTGAGCTCTGGCTTCACTATTCGCCAAAAGGAATTCCAAGTACTCCATCCAGCCAATGCTTTGATTTTTTAGGTTTTATTGCACTCTCTGATAACGCCGGAACAAATTTTAAATCGCGAGAGCTGCAAAGTGTCACCGTTAACCCTAGAAAGGGTACTCACCTCAAACTACGCTTAAGCACTCCCCATAGAAACGACTTTAATGTGGAGGGACAGATCGCTCTGATAGCTGTCAATGTTTTAGGCGAGGATCTGGACAGCATCCCAAATGGGCATGATAGCTCGGGAGAAGTTCAAATGACCGAAAGTGGAGAGCCAATGTTAGCTTCTATTTGTGATGATCTTTTGTTCTCGATGTATGTGGAGGAGTCTATAGCAGAAATTGTTCGGGAAATGGAAGACAAAAAGTCGAAAGCGGTAAACGACGAGCGCTTTGAGTATGCACGAAAGCTTAAGCTGTGCATGACATCGCTGAAGATAGCAGGAGAACGATTAGGGCGATACTCATTGGCCAAGCGGCAAGCTGTTCAACAGGAGGATTTCACGACGGCCAAACTGAGAAAGGAGCAGATTGAGATGTACCAGCGAGCTGTGTTAAAACACCTTTTAGTCGATCAACTTTTAGAGCGCAATGGAGTCATAGTAGACAATGATCTTGCATCTGAGATCTACTCATCAAAGCCAACACTTCCAACGGCTCCGAGTCTGCAAGAGGTAGCAACCGCCTTGGCAGAAGCTCATCTTGCCGCTACAATGAGTCCAAAGAGTGCACAAGAAGACAAGTCATCGACAGACGGAGGAAGCTCGGGTGGCGTTGGGGCACAAAGTACAGCAAGCGATACTCATTCTACGCATTCAGCAGGCAGTCATCGAAAGTCTCATGATGATATTCCGAATTCCCCTAAGCTAAACATAGGTCGCAGTCCCAGCCGGGGCTCGCCAATGTCAAGCCATCAGGGCTCTCTTCGTAGGCGCAACAAAAGTGCTCCCCGAAACAGCTATGAAGACTATGAAGAAAGAGCTATACCTACCCTAAGGCAGTAAGTTGAAAGAAACCTATTTGAAGCTGCAACAGCTTCACGTCAATGTTGTCATTTGTTTTGGTAGACTTCGTTTATTTTAGCTCGAGCTTGCATGGGTCTTGAGGCTAAAAAGCGCTTTAGTTGTACATACAAATATAAACATACATAAGACATTACTTTGTATACTCTCTCTCAGTGGTGGTTCTCTTTAAGTTGTGGTTGTTGTCACATTGAATTTTCAGTTCACATACTAATGAATTTTTAAGGGAATGCCAAGGTACAGCGCTGCTAGAGGCGGATCCCAACAGAGGGCGATCTCGTTTAAACGATCGGGAACGACGGCAGGCCGCGTTACCTATTCTGGTCTTTGGGAATGAACTGGTGAGCCCTACCCATATCTGTTTATATAATTTACGTACATGTGTATTTTGTTCTATTTAAGGTTGAGCAGTTTTATTCCCGTCAATTTCAAGACCGAGAGGATGGCCTAATGCGGCTGAGGAACTTTTTGAAAGGTCAAGAAACTGAGGGCGAATGCGCTGCCGGGGCAAATAAGGTCGCCCGAAGTGCCGCACTGCTCCTGCATAGAGCCGTTCGAGATGCTGTTTACTCAGTCTTTAGTCAGGCTACGGAAACCGTAAGGGTGTTGTTTCTAGAGTTTGTACCAAGTCGAGTATCACAGAGCGAAGTTGCCCGGTGTGTAGATCGCCTTCTACCCGAGTTGTTAGCAAAAAGTGGAGATCCATCACCACGAATCCATACTCTAGCACAGCACACGATTCTGAGTATTGCCGCATGCCGCGAAGTGAGTGAACAGCACTTAGTTGCACCGGCATTGTCGCGTGCTGTCAGTTCCGGAACACATCCCCGATTAGCACTAAGTCGCATGCAAATGCTGGAACAGTTGGTGCTTAGCCAAGGAATCAGTACGGACAAGCACAGTGGGCTGACTTGTCGAGCCTTGTCCGAGTGTGGTTGCTCTGGGATACACCATCCTGCAGAGCCAGTCCGAAAAGTGGCTGAACGAATTTTGTTACTAGTTTACAAAGTTAATCCGCGACTTGTACGAAAACAGCTGCCTCCAGATGATGATATCACCAGGAGGAATCTGCTCTATCGACAACTGTTTACAGAGTTTGACAAGTTGGATATGGAACGAAAAAAGGAGATGTTAGAGGCGAACAAGCACTTCTCAGGGCCATCGAGTGATCCTATCTCACCGCCTTCGAATAGGACGAATGAAAAACAGTTTTCCGGCCGAGGAGAACAGTCCGATAAATCGTCGTATGACATGCGAATCGGATTCGATTCGAAGAGTCCGGACTCGCAATCGAGTCCGATGCGACGGTCAGAAACTAGAATACTGAAAAGTAAGAGTGGCCATTCGATTGGAGGCGGAACGGGGGCGGACAGCAATGGCTTCGCCGCTGGAATTCCTTGCAATGGAAAACAGGAATACAATGAAAAAGTGAAACAATCAATGATTTCAAGCAACTCAAGGAAGAGTTCCAACTCGAACTCCAACTCCGAGTCACTTGACGAGCCTGATGTGATGTATGTTCACATTCTTTATTTCAAAAAGATGAATATTTTGAAAATAAAAAAATTTCATTTGTTGTAATTTTAGACGTTGTCCATTTTGTGATTGGTCTTGTCATGGTGAGCAGGCACATTTGGACAGGCACTATTGGAAATCTTGCCCCTTTCTGACGAAATGCCCACAGTGTAGCCAAGTCTTGGAGGTGGTAGCTCTCAATTACCATCTTACTAGTAAGTTCGAGTATTTAAAGCAAAATTTTATGTTGCATTTGTTATATATTTTCGTAGAAGAATGTGAAGCGAAAAATAGTTATATAACATGCGATCGCTGCACAGAGTCGGTCCACAAGCAGTTGTATGAACTACATCAAATGGAGGATTACTGTCGCGGTGAGCATATACATAAATAATTCCCTTTGATGCAAACAAAATAATCATTTTAAAAACCAAATCCTTTCAGAGCTAAAAATGGGTGCAGCCCGCTGTCCCCTTTGCCATGATGACGTGCACCTGCCACTAGATGGTGGATGGAAATTGCATTTATTAAGTTCGTCCGGTTGTCCAGGTAATGCCCGGCGAAGGGTTAAGAAACAAACGAATTAACTTAAATTAAATAACGTTCCAACTGACCGCAAAGGAAACGCAAATAATTCTTAACTTAACTGCGCTATCTTGCCTTTTTCAAAAATCAAATAATTGATATCTTGGTGGAAAAATAAATAAATAAAATAAACTATCGTTTTAACGCTGTTAGGGAAATGTGCAATTTTAAACATAATTACATTTTATTAATATATAAAAAAAGTAAAAAAATCTCATCACAATTTTTGAGCTTACATAAATAAAATACGACATGTTGGTATAAACAAATTAAAAGAATTGTATATCTTAAATATATATTTTTAGTCATTTTAAAATACAACACATGCAACAAAAGATACAACTATGAAATGTTTAAACGTCACAAATGTAATACATTATAATTATAGTCATCAATTTATTTAATAGAATTTTTAAACACCATTGTTTCCTATTTTTCTCCTAAAATATACGTAGTTAAGTTTAATGCTTATGTAAACTATTATTCACTAGTTTGTGATTGTTTAGTACATTTTTTTTATTAGATAAAGGGGGATTTTATTTATTCAATTATGGTAAACTTTAATATTATTAATACGAAATCTTGTCGTTATCGTAACTATTACGTTGTTAACTTCAGTTTGAATTGTTTTACTTTGTGATTATAATTTTTAATTTTTGAGTCGATTTATTACGTCCGTTCTACAAAACCCATCCATTGAGTATAAAATAAAAAGAACACAATTTATTTAAATAAAGTGAAATAAAAAAGAGACAAATATAACTACAAATGAGACATTTTAATAAAAAAAAAAAAATACATACGTAAGGGAGAATGTTTTATGTTACACAAAAATAAGTGTATTATGGAGGGAATGTACAGCCTAAAGAGGTGAGTTACCACGAAGGTTACGCAATGGCGATATAGTGGCGACATCGACTCTGCTGCGGCTGCTGAATCAATCATCCAACCCAAAAATCACAATTTTTTAGCATATCAACAAATTTCGAATAAAATACTGTGAATCAAGCGAATTCGGACTCTACTCGTGGAACAATTGAATCCAAAAAACATCTTAGTTTGAACCCACTACTAAAATCAGTCAGCAAATTAAAAAAGACAAGACAAGACAAAAGACAAAAAGTAAGTTTATATCTCGCTAGTGCAAAAATCCAACGTCGTCTCTTAAGGATAACATTAAAATCGAATTGAGAATTATATTGAAGGTAATATTCACTTTCGATTCAAGGAATTTTTGATACTGACTTGCAAAATTTGAATTTTTAAAACTGTAAGAAGAACAAGAAAAATACGATGAAAAATGAAGGTACAATTGAATAACGATTGTTTATAAATTCTAAATATTGGAATTAACTTTTGAACGAAACTGTGGTGTGCACTACCTTACCGCAACTCAATCCACAAAGGAACGCTCGCATCGCCATTCGCTCAATTTCTGTCAAACTGACAAGTACCGCTTGCACCACTCAAATAACATCTTCCCATGCCTACCATCACACGTCCAGTACATTTCTGAATTTTCTTCTCGCGCTGTACGGGGAACGTCAGGGAATTAATTAGACCGGCTATTACCTAAAATAAGTTAATTGAGTAAAAGGTCTAATTGCATCCATCGTGTCAATTGAATTACGGTGATATATCACAACAATGGTAATCCAAAGGTGCAAGGTCGCGCACCAGTGAAAATCCTTCGAATATCCTCGAGCCTGTTGTAGACAACAAAGGTTGCAATAGAAAAAAAAATTATTTCTTTTGAAATCAAGGCTTTATTTAAAGTAGAGGCTATATTTAAGTTTAAATTTTAACAATGACACTCCAGGGCATTATGGAGTACACATACTTGACAAGGGAGCATCTTGCCGGATTCGATAACTACAAGGTACTAACGAGGAAGCATCGTTTAAATTGCAGTACCTTTTAATATTTATGAATGTACATACATTTCTTTGCAGTACAGTGCGAGAGATACGTCACCCTTAAGTGTTTATGTGATGCATCCGTTCTGGAATTGGATTGTTCAAGTGAGTTGTTTCTGGAATTTCCAACACATTTGCTAAAAAAAAAATCAATAAACAATTGCCACATGGCAGTTCTTTCCCAGATGGATTGCGCCGAATTTAATGACATTTCTTGGCTTCCTGTTCACCGTGGCGAACTTTCTTTTTCTTTCATACTACGATTGGAATTTCTTTGCGAGTTCTGGCGAACCTGGCTACACTCCGATTCCTAGTTGGGTTTGGCTGTGTACTGCTATAAATATATTTGTAGCATACACACTGGACGGCATTGATGGGAAACAGGCGAGAAGAATTGGACTTGCCGGACCACTTGGAGAACTCTTCGACCATGGGTTAGATTCGTATACAGCTGTTCTGATTCCTACTTGTTTGTACAGCATTTTCGGACGTTGTGACTCTTCGATTCCGCCTATCCGAATGTACTATATCTGTTTGATGGTGTTTTTAAATTTCTACGTGTCTCATTGGGAGAAGTACAATACTGGAGTGCTGTACTTGCCGTGGGGCTATGATTTTAGTATGTGGGGCTCGACAGCTATGTACCTGATTACCTGGTTTTATGGTCATGAATTCTGGAAGCAGGATCTGCCCTTCGGAATTCCGCTGGGCATTGCCATGGAATTTCTTTTGCATGTCAGCGCTGTAGCTAATATGCCGATGGTCGTCATAAATGTCTACAAGTAAGTAGCAGTTTTATTTTGTTGTCGTTTCATTTTTACTTATTTGATGATCTCATAATAGTTCGTACACACAAAAGACCGGCAAGATGCGACCCTTAGGAGAGGCTATGCGTCCTATTTATCCTTTTGTTGTATTTATGGTGCTGCTTCTCGTCTGGCCGTGGATATCACCGTCGGGCATTGCGAATACAGACCCAAGAGCATTGTTTATGCTTAGTGGAACGATATTCAGTAACATCAGTGTGAGTATTAAATTATTATACTAAATTTTTTTTTCTTTATTTCTGTGTGCATTCTCACTTCGATTAAATACTATCAACCTAATTTACAGGGAGTGAATGTGACTGATGTTATGCTGTCAGTCAGCTTCCGTAAAATTTCACTCGGTTGTCTATTTTAGTCACAGATTGTGCAATTTATATGCGCTGCAGTACGTGAGTGATTGTATTAATAGGCTAGCAACGCTCTCCCATCCGAAGGGTTAGTTGTTTTCGTTTTTGAAAGTGTCCGATGAAGCAATTGAGTTTATTTATCTCTTCTTTTCAAGTGATGCCTATCTGCGTGTCAGGTGACATTTTTTGTTGCCTACTGTAAATATTCTTATCGTTTTTAATTAGTCGTATCGATCTTTAGCAAATTGGTGGCCCACTAGGCGATTTTAACAGTATGACAAAGCTATAGAGCTCGTGAAACATGTTTGTGAATCATTTATTCTAAGTATGTGCAACGTTTCAGTTAAACTAAATTCACACCAATCAAATTTCTATCTGAAGCAGATAACCTTTGCTTGCGGCAACTGAAATGCAATGTTTGCTTGCCTGCTGACGAGTACTTATACAATATAGTCAATGAAAGAATCAATTTTAAGCATAATATTTTACTAAAGATCATAATATGAGGTTGTCGGTTGCGGTTTGTCGAATCGTGAATGATGTTTAATATCAGACGCTAATATCATATTCATTTGAAATTCTTTTCTAATTTCTTAAGTCGTTCGATAAATAGTGCGTTAATTTACAAGTCGCAGCCGACATGTTTTATTAAGTCATTCAACTCAATGACGGAGTTCACATTTTGCTAACTGGTTGGGAGGTGTGTATTGTTCGGTTGTACTTCAACGTGAAACACAACGTGAATCAGTTTTTATTTCCTTTTTTCTAATAAATAAGAGGTATACTTAGTTTCCGATGTTTGGGTCCTTTTACATTCGAAATACTGTATTGCGCTGATGTTCTTCTAGTACACATCCTCATTGCCTTCCAGACGTTGCTTCACCCTTAAGTAATAGATAGCTAGAAAAAAAGATTATACACAGTCATTGACACAATTATTCGCACAACATGAGCTAGTTGTGAAATAAGGCAAACAAATATTTTTAACCTATTCAGCTTAAGAGAGATTTATAGTTTTTAAACTTCTTGTTTTAGAACCGGCAGATGCAAGTACCTACATATATGTAGAAACGCAAATTTTTATCAGTGATTTCACTGTGAAGCGAAAACTTAACGCAGCGCAGACTCTGAGGAGAGAGGTTTTGCGTCAAATTCGCCAATTCAGCCTTCGAGAAAAATTGTTAAAAGAAACGTAAACGCTACCGTAAGCCCTTTTTTAGGCCTTGAAAAGACCAGCAACGAATTCCGCTTTGGATATTATTTCGAAACATCTGAAAAATTCAAAATAGAGCGTATGTATGGACTTTAAAGTACATTACGAAAAATACCTACGGTGAAGTTTTCGATGCTTGGAAACCCCGCTGGAAGTAAAAAGTCGGTTCCAGAAAAGTCTTCACTTACAAATTGTGAAACAACTTTTTGTAATGTCTTCAAAATGATTTCACCAGCATGTTGTCCATAACGACTACTTATTCACTCATAGATTCTTTTGATTTCATTAGCCTAATCATTAAAACAACTGGATAAAGCACAAGATAAAGATTTTCACAAAAGTTCCATTCCTTTGTTTTGACCTGATTTTATTTTGCTGGATATTTAGAAATATTCGAACCGGCAGTTATTCTGAGAACTAAGCGACCTGAAGACTAGTTTTAAGACATACAGTAAACTCTTCAATAGCTGTTTATATGTTTATTTATATTTCATAATTTTTTGAGTTGTTCGAGTTTGCTATCCAGCCCTATCAACAATTTTTTTCTCAACGAGATTTTCCCACGACACAATTACATTCTTTGCACACAAATAAAATTATTTTAAGCGCGAAAAACACAGTTGTGGTTCATAGCGAACAACAATCGTTTTAATTCTCGATAATCCTCTATATTTTCAGTGTCGTCTGATCGTCTCCCAAATGTCCAATACTCGTTGTGAAGCCTACCATTGGATGACCCCGATTTATGTGATTTGCATCGGTATCGGTCTGTGGATTCCACTCTTTGAACGTTTCTTCCTCTATGTGCTTTTAATTGTGACAACGCTTGCTCATTGGCATTATGGCGCGAGTGTTGTTAATCAAATGTGCGAACATTTCAATCGGATTTGCTTCAAAGTGACCTTTGCGAAACCTCCCAAAAAAGAAACGGAGCAACTGCTTAAAGCCGATTAAAAAATATAATATACAAAAAAAAAAAAAATAAGCAGCCGTTGTTGTGTAAAGCAAAAGCAAGCGAAGAAAGATGACTTTTTTGAAAATCAATCAATCATCAATCACAGAATATCTGCTTTTAAGTATCTATACATATAGTTTATCGGAATTATTTTAAGTATATTTTTACGATTATTAAGCTCTGCTCTTTTGCATTTATCTCAAATTATTACTATATTTTTAAAATCTAATCTTATCATGATGATACGTACAGTGTTTTTTTTTTATCTGCTTGGCATTTGTTTTGCACAAAAGTTATTTTATTCGAGTTCCAAAAATTCTCAGGGCGGTCCTCTTAACATAACGACCCTGAATGTGAATATTTATATATACATAAAAAACACAAAAATCAAGAGAACTTCCAGGTAGAAAATATTTTAAGTTAACAAACGCATCGTAACTATAAAACTCAAATTCAGGGCATGCGATCGTGCTTGATTAAGTTATTTGTTTTTTAATATTTCTTGTCTAGTCCAATATTGATTAAGGCCAGTAGATTGCGCCAATCAATTACTATTACAGTTAATATACAAGCAACCCAAAACTATACGCACATGAAAGTATTTTTTTTTTGTTCTCATTACATTTTGTATTTTGTTTCCTATTTGTAAAAGTATTATTTCGTAATTCCTCATATCGTTACAAAAAAAAAAAAAAACAAAACACATCAGACCATACAAAGCAGTTATTTATTCAACATAAGAGATTATTTCGAATACCAATTTGTTCGTTCAAGTTAATAGAGTTAATAGTTTAATAAGTTGTTTCAAGTTCTGCAGCATGTGTGATGCAAGTGTCCTTTTAAGGACGTGAATGTGACAAAGTCTTGAGCAGCTATACATTATATTGTATTCAATCGAAGCACAAGAACAAGTAAAACGAAAAAAAAACTCTGAATGAAATATTTTAAATAAAAATCAATGATTTAGTCTAGTTTTAATTTTTATTTGAAGATGTTTTGAGAAAATAGAAACAAGAAAAATAAACTTTTAAACAGTCAAAAAAATGTTTTTGTATTTGCCGAACTGCGGTTCATTGTCATGTTTTTTTTTATTTTTTTTATATTTATCTTTTATAATTTTTACTTATGTTTTTTAAAAGGTTTTGATTACTATATTTATTTCGTGATCCTTTCGTTTAACTCGTCAGCCAGAGTAAAAAGTATCAAAAATAGTCTGTATTCTCTTGGTGGGAAGACACTACCATCTGAAAGCAAGAACAGAATGGTAGCATTGGTTACACTCGCTCTTCATGACCTAGTCATCTCAGTTGTTGGACGTTTATTCTTTTGGCTGTCGATGTCGCTGTACAACTCGTAAAGTGTCCACGCTTCTGCACCATAGGACCGGGATGATGAAGCCCTAACGAGCAATACTTTACTTTTTTGAGAGAGAATTGTCCTTTCTTGATGACAGCATATATAGTACTTCGTTTGGTTGAACAGACCTTTGAAAAATGGTGGCTCTTGTGTTGACGCGGGAGTTTTCGCACTTTTCTTTCAAGTATTGTGTTGAAAAAAGGCTTTAGATGTGGACACAATACAGCAGAAATTAAACCTATATAATTGCCGCAGTTTAATGGGTACATATGTGGCAGATAACTTTACGCATACACCTAATAAAGTCATCGCCTGTCGTTTTGAAAAGTTCGCCCACTTAACTGTGTGTGTGTTTATTAAACTTAGATATTGCTATCTTCACTTCGTCTAGTTCGGATGGACGGTATTTTTGCGATGTTATTACGATGCATTAACAAGTGCCTATCAAATGATAGATTGCTAATTGACAAACATTATGTTTTGCTCTCCTACCTTGCTTCTTCAATTAGCATCTACTTAGTTGGTCAGTTTGTGAGCAGTTTATCTTTTGAAGCTTATTCCATGAATTTTGAGCAAACTCATTACTCTCAGATAACGGGTAAGTATGGTCAACATTAATGCTTATGAATATCTGTTAAAACAGGCCCTCCGTTCACAACGTACATACATATACATAAAACAAATTGATTCATTTTCATCAAAGAAACATTTCCATTAATTTCTATACTGTCATGACCAAGACGTTAAGCTATCATAGTTTAACGGTGATTAAAGAAAAGACTAGAAGAGAATTTGAAAAAAAAAATTTTCGTCGTATTGACGGTCCTGCTCTGTAACCGATATCTCAAAGTATATAACCTTTCTTCGAACAAAATATTGTGAATAAAGCGTATGTAAATAAGTCGATTTTCCGTCCCAATTCGGACTCTACCCATGGAGCAATTGAAACTAAAATATTAATAAAAAAACTAGATCGAATCTTCGTTTTTGAAAACTTGGTCTAACCAAATAGAAGCACCGTGCCCGGATCATGAAGGATGATTATTGATTGAAGGATATTATTGTTAAAGATTACGGAAAGGTCAAGTTTTGCTTCAATCACGAAAAGACCAGTGCGCAAACAATTGAAAGTATCAAAAAAGGACACAGGTTTGCGGACATCAGAAACACCGAAGGAAGCGAACTATTCAATCGAATGGCGATATCTTTAAAGGAAGCTTGAGCCGGATGACGAAAAATAACAACAGCGCGGAGCCAGGTCGGATAGTGACCTCGCCTATGTTTACATCTTACAATAAGAGTTCGAAAAACAAATGATTAAATTCAAAACAGGTCTATTTTTCTCTAAATATGGTGACTGCGTTCTTCAAAATTTTGTTCAAGGTTTCCGCAATGCAATAACTTATCAGCACGCAAATCACTTAACCCATTTGTTACAATCGTTCGCCAAATATAATTACCTTCCATTACTTCCATTTCGATAGTCTCTCGCTTAAGTCAGTGTTTATAGTCTAAAGGGGGGTTTTATAATTAACTACTAAAGATATGTATACTTATGTACATATACTTTGCATGCATTCACAAAAGATTCCCAAACTTGTTTACCTTTGATTGTCACCAAGAGTGAACGCAATAACGAGCGCCGCCACATCTATTGTTTATTAATCTGTGCTATTTAAAATTTTTATTCTTATTATACAATAGATTAACAAATTAAAGAAGCACGAGTGTTCTTTAAGAACTCGTTTATTTTGATTTATCTCGTGTCACAATTCAATTCTTTCCCCACTTGTTCGTACAGTTGCCATTGAATTCGGCAACATTATTTTCCAACAAACAATTGGGGCATTAGAAAGGGATCTCTTAACAATGTTGAATGTCAGGATTAAAACACACAATAGACAAAAAGTTTTTTTTTTTTTTACTACACGGTCGAGTTGATTTATTATCATTAACTAAATAAAAAAAAAAATACACTACTTAAGAAATATATGTCCAATCTCATTAAGCAAGAAAGGGGAGTACGCCTTATCTTACCAAGTTTTTTAATGTTCGTCGTTTTTGCACGATTAAAAAAAAATATAGTACTTACAGACTAAAGTAGTAAAAGTCAGTTCGGTTTATTTAATAACCCTCAGCAAATCGGCATATTCCATAGCTATCTCGCTTTCTATCCGGTCCGCATTCCTCGGTGGCCCCGAGGAGTTTGAGTTCGATTTCCGTAGTTTTTGCATTGTCTTCCTCGTTGTACTTTGGGTAGTTGGATTGCATTGCCCGCGATTGAAGGTCCAAGTTGCCCAGATTGAAGCGGATAGGATTCAGTGGTGGATAGATATAGTTGTGATCGGTTTCCTCTATGCTGTCGTTGGTTATCGGCAGATCAATAGATCGGGCCTCACCTACTTCTTCTTCGTCTTCGGGTGCGGTGAGGAGTTGGTCGTCTCTGTTCGAATCTAGGTAATAGAAGCCAAACAATGATCCACCTTGTATTGCGCGTGCCATTCGGAAGAAGTTTCCGTTGGCGTCCATGAATTTTCCATTGTTCTGTGGCTGTGGGGGTAGAGCTTGGATGACGGTGGGTTCAGCTTCTAGATGGAAGGGTTTTATTAAATGGTGGTAGGACAGTGGATAGGGTGGTGGCAAGACATCAACTTGTGGTCCATGTGCTTGCTGTGGTTGGTAATGCAGTTGTTGTTGCTGTTGTTGTTGCTGGAGTTGAAGTTGTTCGAGTTCTGAGTTTGTGCTCGAAATGTCTACACGGTAGGGAGTGCGACCCTCAATGAATTCCGATATCCTGCCAGAAGGCTGTTCCTCGACGATGACATGGGGACCCAATTGATGTGGTTGGTGATGACGTCCGAAGAAGTTCAAATTCTGACTGTGTTGGCCCGATTTTAGGGATTGTCGATATTTGGAGCCTGCTAGCTCTGGATGATATTTTTTATGCGATGTCTTTGTTCGTTTTGTGGACTTGGAGAGAAGATCTAGGAGGTTGACTCCATCCAGAGGACTCGGTGGGATGAGTACAATCATGAAATTCTCCAGATCAGCTCGAATGTTGTACTGCCCTTCTTGCCGCTGATCGTAAGTAACCAAGCGCCGTTTCGGGTTCATATCATTACTCGTCTCCTCCTCCAGGTTCACAGGAGGTGTTGATACAGGCGGTTCAGTTTCTGTCAATGGCTTTGCCTCTTCTGCAATAAGCTGAGGAGGTTCCGTTGACGCTGTCGATACGGATGGTGGAGGCGTAGGGCTCTCCTGAACAACTGTTGTCACTATCGGATCTTTATGCTTCTCTGGGGCGGTGGGTTTCTCGTCCAGCGGATGTCCACTGCAAATCACTAAAACCACTGCGCAGATAATTATTCGCCACATTTCTTTTTTATTTTGCTTCTTCGCACTGTAAATCAAACCGTTTCTTGTCGACCGAAAACCACACTACTCACGGCCAAGTTCAGAACCCAACTGATCATGAACGTCGCTGCCGTGGACGACATCACCTCTCCAGGGAGGAGACTGTTTATTTTTTTATTTAATTCAGTGAACATGCTTTTTCTTTTTTCTGTCAATTGAGCTTAGATGACGAGTTTTGTTTGGTTATTTTGGCTTTTGTATCACAGAATACGACTATCTGTATCTTCCTGGTTTTTAGCAGTTAGTTGGCTGGTTGTTTGGATGGCACTGCACCTCTTTAGTGGCGCATTCTTCTCGGACATGGCCAAAGGTGATTTCGTATTCTTGGGACGGAGAGTGTGCGTGGTTTTGGTCAATTGCCTCTGCCAACTGCCACTACCAGTTGAGCTTCATAGTCCGAGTTTATGTGGGATGACTTGAAGTGATTTTGTGTGATTTGCTGATGACCGCAACATGTGGTTTGTATTTTATTTTCTTTTATTAAGTGCTTCTGGTTCGTGTGGAATGTTTCGCTGCAGTGTGGCCGAGGATTTGTTGCTTTAGGTAACGACGCAACGGTAATTATATAATTGTGAATAATATGTATGTATATTCTTAGAATCACGAAGGCTAGGAAACTTCTTTGAATGCGTGATATGCGGTTTAGTGAGGTAATTGGGAACATACACATCTTGTCAATTCTAAAATGATTTGATTTGAAAACACATTTTATCGTTTAATGAAAGAAAGCTCAAATGATCAATTATAATCGATTTGCGTGACTGACAACAAGAACTTAATTGTCTGAGGACGATTATTGTAAAAGTAGAGATGACTTAACGATAGTGTCTTAAACCGCTTCTCTATCTTGACACAATTAATTTGGGTTTTCTGTTTATGTTGTAATTTTTTAATTGCAGTGCAGATTGTTTTGATGCTTTGTTTTAGAAAGCTTTTAATCTAACCACTTCCCAAGTTAAATGATTTCAGGTATAAAGATGTTTGTAAGATGATAAAAGTCACAAAATGAGGACACATGAATGTTAATTTGTTTTTTGAAAATATGAATGTTTATAATGTAACTCAAAAAAAAGAAATTAAAAAAAAATAGAAAAAATACATGCTTTTGAAGTTGGAAACAAATTGATTTTGTTCATGGATTTTTTTCTATCCATATCTATCACAAGCATACGAAAGGTTCAGAATCACCTCTCATTATGCAACCATTGTATATTCAATTTCAGTTTTCTGACAATCTTGCTATTTTTCAAAATCACGTTTTGAAAACTTTGCCGAAGAATGGACAAGAACGAATTAAAATGCTTCTGGTTGTCCCCTTGTCGGAAACATTTCTGCCTAAGAATTTCCTGTAATTACCGAAAGCTCATAGATAGTGTTAGATTCTCACACTGGTATCGCCGCCTGACTGCCTTTAATAATACTTAAAAAAAATATGCCAAGCTTTGATATCAGGGTGGTTCCTAACACAGCGAAGCAGGAAATTCTTTCTACTGCCTCTAATTTACACTTTGGAATGAATGAAATTTGTTAAAAATTAACGTGTCCAATATTGCAATTACGAAACTTGATCGATAACTTTTCCAATTGGTTCCTATGCCAGAAGTTGCTACATGCTCCTATCCCATTCTGATGCATTGAAGCATGACATTTTTTTTATTATGTAAACATCTTTCGACACAGAAAAACAGGTTCAACAACTGCTTACAAAGGGAAAAAGATATTTCAAATTTTCCAATATACAAAAAAGCCAGCCCATTAGCTTGTGGTCCACTTTAACAAGTCTAATCGTATGTGTGCAAATTGCATGTGCAAAGTCGTCTAAAGCAGGAAATGTTAAACCAGGCAATCTCCTCCAGCCAATCCTTGCGATAATTCCCACAAATACGTAAACAGACCTGTTTGCTTCCTGCTTTACTGCAAATATTCAATATCCCTTTTGCCAAGAGTAGCATTCAACCGCAAAGTAGGTCTCGATCATGATCTTGTCCCCAGCAGCAGAGTGAAGATCAACGTGACTCGATTTTTCTTTCCTCTCTTCTCTGTTCACTTTTTTGTGCATTGTACCTGTTCATTAAATGTGTGGGTTCAAGAAACTTTAATATAGCTGCTGCGCACAAGCTGTCGTTCCCCTCGATCCGCAAACAACAATATTCCTCGAGGGATTTCGGATCTACGGATAAGTTCTTATTTGAGAACGAACTTATCACCCTGGTGCGATTTATTTCCATAATTGATGTTATTTCTTCCCGTGATCTCTTTCTACGAATCTGTGGAAAATAGAAATTTTGTCGGTACCTAGTTTTGACATAGAAATCCCAATCTAAGCCAGGTTGTGCTGTGGTCTGAGTTACATTATGTATGCCTCTACGATCTGCGAATGTCTAATTCGGTAATCAAATAACAAACAATCGCCGAGCCGTGTGAGACTGTGGAAATTAAAGAACAAATCTGGGCCAACCGAATAAAGAACCTCGTTATCGTTTCGTTATGTGGTGCCTGCCGTCATAAGACTCTCCTTCGTTATAATGTATCCGTCTTGAAGATGCGTAAAAATTATAATTCGAAAAAATGATAATTCAGACGGTTTTGATGATCATTTCGTTTTCAATTTTTTTCTTTTTTCTCAAATAAAACCCAAAGAAAGAGGTGGTCATTAACTATTGAAATAGATTTTCTTATAGCTTGGTGGATGGTGGTTTTGGTTAAAGTCGCTGGTCAGCACGAGCACGAGCACGAACGCAATAAAAATGTACGAGTATTCTTAGAACCTGGATGGATCAGCGTGTGTCTTTCTGATTTCTTAATTACACATCTAATTATTTTTTTTTATAGTTCTGGAAGGGCAAAAAACAATTTACATGGTCATCTGTGGTCATCTGTCCAGCAGAAACATAAGACGACCTGAGGCTTTGTAGATTTAGAACATGTCCAATATAAATGCATCAGCAAGACCGCAAAACCTCAGACTTATTTGCGATTGTTGACCTTTGCTCATCTTCAATCGCATGTTTGGTTAACCAGTTACTGCACCAAGGAAGATCACAGAGATGACAAAATATATACATGTCCGAGAAACACTTTTCCATTTGCATTTTGATCGTCACCTTGCTGGGCTCATGCATAGTGCTTACAAGTCGTTATACTTGCCCTGTGAAAACACTTCCGCATTTTGGAAAGAATCCAACTAACATTCTGACTGTCCACTTCTTTTCCATCATTTGGCGGCTCGGCTTAGAATGTTGTTTGACAAGAGAGACAGAGATGACATGTTGGCAAGGTTCTAAAAAGCTAGCTGGGTAAATATTCCCTTTACTTTATCATTGCTCGCCCCTTTGAACTCCCCTTCGATCTTGGAGTAAAGAAAACCCCACTCAAGAAAATACCGAAGAATACCTATTGGTAAGTTATACCTACATAATACATGTATGCGGAAGAGGTTCCAACTAGTCGTTACCTCAACGTGGGTCTTGTGGATGGGGCTAGTATATGTATGTGCTCGACCATTTGAATTCATCCCACGAGCAATGTGATAGTCTGAGGCTTCATTGCACTTTATCCATCGCAATAGATTTCAATTGAGTAGAATCCGTTCTTGGTGACGGTTTGTCGGTCCCCTACAAGTACAATTCCTCAATATTGGTTGCAATGTGTAAATTTAGTTCGCGTTTGTTTATCTTTCTGGCCGTCAGTTCTTTGTTATTTTTGGCCAGCGAAGGAACACCAGCAACTAGTCCATCTTTGATTGATTTGCTAACCAATAGCAACAACTACGACGTGAGGTATGATCAACGGCAGAAGGGTGTTGAAAATGTACGAATAAAACTTGATGGTTTCTTTATCGGCCTGCCGGCTGAGCCATCGGGCTTGTTGTTCTCCACCGATGAACTGCTTACTGTTTTGGGTAAAGAATTCTTGATACGAATTTAAATTTAGTTAAAACTGTTTTCATGCGTATTTATATGTAGGGGAAGAGCTCTTGTTGGGACGCCACGGTGATGGTCAGGATGAATTAGGAGTTTCAAAATTAAGCCAGCAGGGGGGAGCAAGTCCAGATCTAATGCAGCAAGGATTGGAAAAGTATGAAGCAACGGAATCAGAAAAACAAGAAGCTACACCAGAACTACGAGGTAGTATTAATCAAGGATCAAGGTAAACTTTAAAAATTTTTTTATTAAAAACAAAAAAATGTCCGTTCTTAACAAATTTTTCCTTAAAGGACAAAAGTGTACGTGATGAATTTACTCGATTATATTAAAAGGAATCGACGTTCGTAAACGGACTCTTAATAATCCTTGGCATTAAGTATAAGACTGATTTGTTTACTTTTAAGCATTTGTGAAACAGAGAAAATTTAAAGAATAAGTTCTACTTAAACTTTGTGTATTGAATGGAAATAAACTATTTTCTTGAGACGTTGGCTATTTAATATACCTACCTATATATGTTATTGCAAGCCGAAAGATTACCTTTCCTTTACCACGTTCATATCAGGTTCAAAGATTGAAGTTATATTAAGCCTTTTTTCATAAGACCTAAAAACATTCAGCCTGATTGCGACGATTGGATTTTATTTGATTGAGAATGCCGTTCGATTGGGGTAAGATCAGTATTTTTTTTTTCAGAGCTAGACATGATGCTTTGGATGGAGCCAAAGCCGATTATCCTAAAACAGAGGGGCTGATTGATATCACCCAACTTGATAAACCAGCTTGAATGAATCAATAATAATGAAAAAAAGTCGGATTTTCGGAAGGCAAAATTTTATGGCTTGACTTAACTTGTATAGAACTCCAGAGCCTCAGTAAGTCTATTTTTCTTATTTTATTGAGAGTTTGTTTATTCAATGGAGATACCGCACCTTGCTTTAGCTTAATCTCCGGTAGAAGTAATGAGACAGATAGATTTGTATGTTTAAAATTGATAAGGTCGTTAAGTGTTTAGGTTGATTGGAAAAAATGATGCGGAAAGTATGAGAAAATAAATTGTTCATAGAAATCGTTAATTTCCGAAAACTTGTCTTTAGGTTTTAAACTAATTTAATAAAAAAAAACAAGAAAGGTGAGTTTTATTTAAAGCAATTTTCTAACTTTTATTTAATTTTATTTTCACAGATAAAGATACAAAACTTTTCTAACTTATACAATAATAAAATATAATGGTCTCAAAAGCCGATCGCGTGTAGAATAGTTACACATCAGGAAACGCTTGCTGAGATAAGTAATCGTGAAACAGTCGTGAAGCAGTAATTTCTTTCAAGTGCCTGGAGGAACCACAGCTGGGATAACATTTAAACTGTCACTATGCCTCTATTTGTCTATTAACATTTGGGTTTTATTCAAATATTAGTTAAGCATTGAATTGTTAAGTTTTTATTTTCTCCCTCTATGTATTAATAAAAAATATTTATCTACCTTTTAATGTATGTTATCAATAAATGAAAAGTCAAAGTAAAAGAATAAGGTTTTCTAGAGCGAGAAGTCGCTTTAATTTAAAGAGATTTTTTTTTTTCATTTGGCAACGGCCTCGCACCATTGATGGATGGATGCAACATGCAAAGAAGCTTTCTCATGCAGAAAAATTGCTCCAACTCGGCAAAAATACCAGGCCAACAGAAAATCGTTAATAGCAGCAGGTATACGCAAAAAATATGAGCGCCTAAGGATATGCAAATTTTAAAGTGTTTAGCTTGGCCCGCACCATTGATGGATGGTTTGAATCGATGGTGTGAGGCCACGCTAAACGCTTTAAAATTTGCATATCCTTAGGCGACATTTCTGCATTTTAAAATTAGCATATCCCTAGGCGATTATATTTTCGAGGGCCTAAGGATATGCAAATTTCAAAGTGTTTTTGCTTGGACTCTCATCATTGAAGTATGGTTTGAATCGATGGTGCGAGGCCAAGCTGAACGCTGAAAAAGTTGCATATCCTTAGGGGCTCATATTTTTTTGCGTATACCTGCTGCTATTATCGATTTTCTGGTGGCCTGGTATTTTTGCCGAGTTGGAACAATTTTTCTGCATGAGAAAGCTTCTTTGCATGTTGCATCCTACAATGCTGCGGGGCCACGCTAAAGGCTTTAGTTTTGCATATCATAAGGCGCTCAACCTTTTTGCGTATACCTGTTGCTTTCATGATTTTCTGGTGGCCTGGTAATTCCGCCGAGTTGCAGCGATTTTGTCTGTCTGAGACAGAAATCTAGAACGTGTTGTTTGCTTGAATCAATGGTTCGAGGCCACGCTAAACGCTTTGAAATTTGCATATCATAAGGCGCTCATATTTTTGGCGTATACCTGTTGCCATTCATGACTTGCTGGTGGCCTGATAATTTTGTCTGCTTGAGAAAGACTGTTTGCATATTGCATCCATGAATGGTGCGAGGCCAATCTAAACGCTTTAGCTTTGCATATCATAAGGCGCTCAACTTTGTTGCGTATACCTGCTGCTGCTGCAGCGAAAGCTTGTGTGTATGAAACATATCAATGGTTAAGGCCACGCTTAACGCTTAAATTTTGCACATCATTAGGCGCAAAGAAATCGTGGATAGTAAACGCAAACGATTAAAGAGAAAATTGTAACAATTGCAATTGGATGTTTCACTCGCTTTTATTGGAAGCGAGTATAAATAGACTCAAACCTGAAACCAGATTCTGTTTTAAAGTCCATTGAAAACTGAAGACCGTATCATGCGCGAGATAAGAGAATGTCCGATCTCTGGCTTCGTACTGGATTTTATTGAAATACTTGCTGCTTTTTTTGATTTTCTGATGGCCTAGTACTTAATCGAATTTTTTACGTTTTCTTTTGCCATGAGCAAATTTTTAATTTTTTAGGTTTTTGTTGTTTGTGGTTGAAAACAATTGAACCGGTTTCATGATGATTTGAATCTGCTTCAAAGGAAATAAGTTTTTGAATAAGAATACATTTCAGGAAAGCCAGCGGATATACATAATTAATCCGTGTGACTACATTTTGAATGCGTGTAATGCGCTTTTTACATAGAGAAGAGCGTTTAGCTCGGCCTCGCACCATTGATGGATGAACATGCAAAGAAGCTTTCTCATGCAGAAAAATTGCTCCAACTCGGCAAAAATACCAGGCCAACAGAAAATCGTTAATAGCAGCAGGTATACGCAAAAAATATGAGCGCCTAAGGATATGCAAATTTTAAAGTGTTTAGCTTGGCCCGCACCATTGATGGATGGTTTGAATCGATGGTGTGAGGCCACGCTAAACGCTTTAAAATTTGCATATCCTTAGGCGACATTTCTGCGTTTTAAAATTAGCATATCCCTAGGCGACTATATTTTTGAGGGCCTAAGGATATGCAAATTTTTAAGTGTTTAGCTTGGACTCTCATCATTGATGTATGGTTTGAATCGATGGTGCGAGGCCAAGCTGAACGCTGAAAAAGTTGCATATCCTTAGGGGCTCATATTTTTTGCGTATACCTGCTGCTATTATCGATTTTCTGGTGGCCTGGTATTTTTGCCGAGTTGGAGCAATTTTTCTTTGCATGTTGCATCCTACAATGGTGCGGGGCCACGCTAAAGGCTTTAGTTTTGCATATCATAAGGCGCTCAACTTTGTTGCGTATACCTGCTGCTGCTGGATCGAAAGCTTGTGTGTATGAAACATCTCAATGGTTAAGGCCACGCTTAACGCTTTAATTTTGCACATCATTAGGCGCAAAGAAATCGTGGATAGTAAACGCAAACGATTAAAGAGAAAATTGTAACAATTGCAGTGTTTGTTTGTTTCACTCGCTGTTAGTGGAAGCGAGTATAAATAGACTCAAACCTGAAACCAGATTCTGTTTTAAAGTCCATTGAAAACTGAAGACCGTATCATGCGCGAGATAAGAGAATGTCCGATCTCTGGCTTCGTACTGGATTTTATTGAAATACTTGCTGCTTTTTTTGATTTTCTGATGGCCTAGTACTTAATCGAATTTTTAACGTTTTCTTTTGCCATGAGCAAATTTTTAATTTTTTAGGTTTTTGTTGTTTGTGATTGAAAACAATTGAACCGGTTTCATGATGATTTGAATCTGCTTCAAAAGAAATAAGTTTTTGAATTAGAATACATTTCAGAAAAGCCAGCGGATATACATATATGTATGTATGTATGTATGTATGTATGTATGAATGAAATAAACTAAATATTTTGTCAACAAAAATAAGTTTTAATCCGTGTGACTACATTTTGAATGCGTGTAATGCGCTTTTTACATAGAGAGAAAATTCCACAATATTTTTTTCCTGTAAAACAGAAGTGAACACGATATTGCATTCCTGGCAGGTAAGTATTTTCGATTTGTGCTCTTTGTTTGGTTGTTTAGGATTAACATCAGCTCCCCTGGCATATATCGGTCTAGGTGATGTGCAATTAGATTTGGTCCGCAATAAGGCACATGTTTAATGGAGGTGCGGGACTATGCTGACTATGCACATGTTTGCTGAACGAGGTGCCATAATTTTTTAGGGATAATTGAAAAAAAGAAACACATTTCGACCAAGTTTAATTTCAATAAATATTTATTATGTGAATATTTGCTTTATTTTATATCTACGAATAATATTCCTTATGAATTTTACAAATCCTTTAAGATTATACAACACATATAATTTTTTTTATTTTTTTTGTTCATAGAAATAGGTACATACAACACAAAAATAGGAGTTGTTTATATATATTTTTTTTCAATAAAAATTTCCTGATTTTATTTTTTTTTATTTAAATTTTCATAGTAAGAAATTAAAAAAAATCGTTTTTCCGTGTGAAAATAGGAATTTTCTTTCTTTCGGTACAAAATTCTCAAGCACACAGTATACAAATACATTCTTAATTACTCGAACCTTAAGGATTACACAAAAATTATATATTTAAAGTGTTTTTTGTTTTTTTTTCTGATATGCAATTTTTTATACTAATAAATCAAAATCAAATCAAGCATTCAAACAAACATTCTGTGTATAAATCCAAAAATGTCAGTCTTTCCCAAAAGCATATGAAAAATTAAGAAAAACAAATGGTTTATTTGTATGTATGTAATATGTATAAAAAAAAACTTTTCATTGAATATATTGCTAAAGGCTAATTTTTATTGTGTTTTTTTTCATTTATGTTAAATTAATGGAGAATCGTGTTTTCTTTAATTTCGTCTTGTTGTACAAGTATATTTCTAGACACCATGAATTCAATGATTATTGAAAGAATTGAGTGCATAAGTTTTTGTTTTTTTGTATATTGATCTGAGAACCTATTGTTTTTGGTTAAGCATATGAAAAATTAGAGTTCTAAATGGGAAATAGCCAGTTGCGGATAAAGGAATGACGGATAATGCCCACACTCCCTTTTGCTTGGTTTTGTTGGTGAGAAAATGCACTATTTCAATAAAAATTTGGTATATGGTTAATGAAGTTATTTAAAAATAAGAAATTTACACCCAATTACCGTGATCACACAAATTCGCAACTTGGCGTAGTCAATTTGATCATCAATCATTTTTCCGTCATATCAAAGTATTAGTTTTGGTTTTCTCTTCTTTTTCACATTTTATGTTTTGTTGTCTAATTCTTTGTTCGTTACAATTTGTTTTTTTTTATTTTCATTTTAATATCACAATACGAAGAATTGTCTGTCAGCTTGTTTTTGTTTTTTTTTTTCTTTTCATCATCATTAAATTAACCTTAGTTGTAAAATTTGTGTTTTAATTTTTGTAATTAATTGGTAAGTAATAGTTTTTATTATTGTTAATATCTTTGAATATTTTGTTTTATATCAACTCTAACTACCTACATATCACTTTGGACAAGAAGCGATCAAATGCTTTCGAAGCAATCGCAGTTCATTTGTTATTCTTTCTTCCATTGTTATTATCATATTGTTTCTTTATGTAAAACATATATTTAAAAATTTCATTTATACACAGATGTATAATATATATACTTTCTTCTATTCTAAATGTGGATAAGTCAGAAAATTATTTATGTTTTTTTTGTTTTTGTTTTCATTTATCACATCAATGAGAAGAGGTGGTAAGTTTTACTATCCACTACCTAAATACTAAAAACAAGGAATTAAAATAAATAATTGTTAAACTTATGTATTTGTGGCTCAGGAAATTAATTTGAAATTCTACTTATGTGAATCTATTACATATAATTGTGTTTCATGCAATTATTATTATTATTATTTTATTCTTGAACAAAATGGTCTTGAGTATATCATAATATTTGCAAGTATTATGACTGGTTTGTATGGATTTTCAAAAAACATTAAAAGCATTTTAAGTACACAATCGTTTATACAGCTATGGTAAAAAACAAAATGTCTACATAGTCCAATTTTATTTTGCGGCACTGTCTAAAATGCAGAGTTCCTTTCATAAATTTAACATCCATTTGTATCAAAATAGATCAATGCAATAAGTTGTAAATAATTAACGATTGAAATACAAAAAAATATTGTTAGAAAAATAAGTGAAATTGAATGTCTTATTTATTTATTTTGGTCAGCTTCAAAGGATGAGAGCTGCTGGTCTTCTTGCTTGAGCATGATAGTTCAAGGACTTGAATCCTTTCGAGTGCTTTGAAATTATTTAAGGCATGGGATGTACGAGTTTATACCAGAGAACTTTCGCCGCAATTCTCGAATCGATGCGAAGATCCACAAATTATTAAAACTACAACAGAATTTGAAGGATTGAAATTCTTGAATTTTGATAACTTTCTAAATTTTGGTTTAAGTGACATGTGAACGAGTTTGATCCATGTTTTTTAAGTTTGTTGTTTATTAACATCCTTTATCCTGCAGCATAAAGTTTTCTGTTTCATGAAATACACTTTTTTACTGACGTTATCTGGATTTAATTTGTTTTCTGATCTCGCACCTATTTTTTTTAACCATAGCTGTATAAAGATTCGAATTTTCTATGAAATGGGTGCTTTAAACTGGTTTGTTTAACATGAAGGTTTTGGTTAATTTAAGTTTGCAAATATATAATGTACATGTCTATGTAACTTTGTGAAGCCCTAAAACACATTTATATCTACTACATCTGTTAAAATTACATATGGTTTAAGATAAAACATTTATCAAAGGCCTTTAAAAAGACAATTTTGTGCTATGTGTTTCAGCCCGAGTTAATTCGATCTCCTTTATCCTTTTTGAATCTTAACTTTGTTACTTTCGAGAAACCAAATGTAAGATAAGGTCAATGTATTCCTTATTATTTTTCGGTGTCTCTGTGAGATCACTTAATTCAATTTTTTATATATAAATTACATTAACTTTGTTTTAACATATAAATCCGCCACAATTACTTAACATACAGATATATTTTTTGTTGTTTAATATATTTCTAATATGTACGGAGTGAGTCTACGATTTTCTGTAAGGTAGTATTATTATTGCTAAAGTTTTAAGAAAAAATAGATGACTGTGTTTTTTTTTTTGTTTAATAATCAAGGTGCACCTACCACGGGAATAACAAAACAATTGCTAAATAATTTTAAACACAAACTCAAGTCACCTGGGAGATCACTTTTTGCGTTGTTTTTTTTATCTTAATCAGACCAATTTGTCTGAATTATTCTCTTTTATTTTAAATAATGTATAAGGGTGTTAAATTAGGAATCCAAACTGCTAAAACATGAAATCAAAACAAGATTCATTACAATTTGAATTGTGTTAAAATTTAACGAAACAAACCTTTTGGTTAAAAAAAATCCCAGCATAAAAACGGTTGATTAGCGTTTGTTAGAAAACCTTTAGGATTGTTGACGAAGATTTTTTTAGTTAAACGAAAATTAAAAAAGAAAACATATAGAAAAAAAGGCAACACAAAATAAAAAAAATTGTTTTTTAATCAAACATTTATATTAATGGAAAATCTATTATAATTGAAGAGAAGTATAAATTATAAGGTTTACATTTCTTCCGCTAAACTTAAATAGTATTATTTACATCATTATTTTATAAAAAGAACAAAAAATTATCTAATATCATCGTTTTATACAAAGTTAAAATTATAATTAAAAAAAAGAAACTTAAAATATAATTTCATAAACATGACGAAAAAATAAAATAAAATTAAAAAGCTTCATGGGAACACATCCCAAAATCAAAAGGAAAAAGAAAAAAAAATGTATATATGTATATATTTATATTTTTTAGTTAAACTGGCGCCCAATGGGCTAGAACTACAGACGCCAGCTTGACTCTCCAACCTGTGAGTCATCATTTCAAAGTGTTGTAGATGTTATCATCGGCGCAGGATGTCGAGGACGACTTCCTGCTTTTGACGTTACACCTGACTCCAAGCACCGGACTGTCAGAGCAATTGATTTTGACTCGACTCACAGCCGACGGACCCGCTACGGTTCCATTCTCTGGAACAGTAATACTGGTAGTGGTTGCCGTCGTAACAGGATCAATACGCAAGTCATTGCTGCATCCATTGCTGACTGTCACAGTTTCGCCGTGACAAATTTCCGCATAAATATTCTCTTTTGTGTAATCGATGAGGTTTAGAGCTAAATTCGGCATATTTGGGGCGCACAACTCATTGGAGGACTCATCACTTGAGATAAGCAGGGAATCCCGGACGCTACTATAGGGCAGATCATCGATTATTCCATTTGGACTGGCATCGAAACCGATCGTGACTTCCTCACCGATATTGAACTCAAGTTTCTTTGATGTCGGAGACTTTGGTTCCTTAAACTGGCCCTTTTTCGTTTCGATGACATTCATCTTTTGCGGCACCGAAAAGTGAAGCAATTGGTGAAGACTCGACGACGATTTGCTATACTGTCGAGTTTTAACATAGAACTCGGTGTACAGCTTTTGTGTGATGAAAGACTGTGGAGGTTTGTTCTCTGCATCACAATCGTCATGATCGTTCATGGTATCGCTGCTCTCCGCGAAATTCTTAGGCAAAATATCCGGTTTTCCCACAAAGTCCACCTCCTGCAGGCTTAAACTCTTCTGCAATGTTGGTTTCTTAGATTCCGCAGACTCAGCCACTCCTATCTCTGAGGCTGAGCGTTCTGAGATCGATTGTGTGTCTAAATTCGACCCGAATCGTTCTTGCAACATTTTGGACATGTCATTGTACCTCTCCATGCTCATGCGTTTGGCCTGACCGTCCAAATCTAAACTTGTCAGAGAAGTGTGTTTATCACCTCGGCGGAACCACTTTTTCTTTGTCGACTGAAAAACCTTCATTTTTTCTGAGATCCGATTGTGTGCAGATGTGGACTGTTGAGATTGTATCTGTTGCTGATCGTCTTTGGCTTCCATATTGGCCAAGTCATTTTTGCTTAGAAATATAATTGAATCCTCCTTTTCATGAGCTATAGACGTTTTTTCTCGCCTCAAAAGCTTTGGAAAATGTAGAGGCTTGAGAATCTTGAGTCCATCCACACGACTCTTGCTGCCCGATCGCTCTGGCCTATGGAGAATCTCGATCTCAACCATTCTTAAGAACTGATCACAATTGAATTGACAAAATTTAAGGATATTCTGGACATTCTGATTGGCCAACATCCGTTGCTCATTCTCAAAGCCAAGCAGATACTTAACCAAAGTCATTTCAGGCGTTATGTGCAGCTTACGAAGGTGCAAGGGATTCTGTGCCTCAACACTCTCAATGGGACATCCAATCACAATGTTTTCCATGGAAATTCTACTAATGGTAAGATTTTCCGGAATGGCATTGGCTGTTCCATTTGGACCGGAGATGTATCGAAGTGTCATCGGGAGCTCTTTGTTGGGTGTGATTAGTGTTGTGATCTTATGCACACAATCAGGATTTATCTTTTTCTGAGCCTCAGAGCCACCGATCTTTTGTAAAATCTGTGGAATGCCGGGCTCTATTTCGTAGAACTTTCCTTTGGTCGATAGAGAAACATATAGCACCTGACGGTTTTCATTAAGTAACTGAGCGTAGCGGCCCTTTTCCTTTTCGCGACCGGAATTGCTAGAGCTTTTATTGGATGAAGCCGATGACTCTTGCTGTTTGCCGTCTTCGAAAACCGCCAGCAAGCGAAACACTTGACCACCCCGGGCGGTTGTTTTAATATATTGCGGTCGAGCGTTGTAACCTTCACCATTTTGAGATTCTGTAAATGCTGGAAGATTGTCCACCGACACAAATTTGTAAACTCTTTCCCGCACCAATTGTATGAGAGTAGTGTACAGGGTAGCTGTTGATACTCCTTTGTCATTGATTAGAGAAAAGTAGCCTGAAATTGTTTAAAAAAAAATTAAATTGAAAAATGCAAACAAAATTGAGCCGCTTTTGAGTAGTTGACCATTGACCATTGTGCTATTTTTCCCAGCCTGCGTTATCAGTCTTCTATCAGTATTAAACCCAATAAAAGAGTGTAAAATAGAGTTGCAATTTTTAAACAACATTGACGTGACAGACGGACGGACGGACAGTGGAGACTTAGTAAATGAACTAACGGTAGCGATATCCGAGCTAAATAACAACTTAGCTGCTGGGCACCCTTGACTGCGCTAACTAAAGAGTGCATTAATCCGTTTGGACCCATCAGTGTGACTTGAGGGCTGGTAAGTCCAAGTAAGATCATATATTTGGACTCCGACGTACCTGGAAAAATCCAAGAATTTCAATTTGACACCCATCATCTAAACGCATTTATAGAGATGAACATTTCAAGAATCAAAGTCGAGTCTGGCACCGGTGAAAGTGAAATCGAGCTCAATCTGGAGTATGCTAATAGTTGTCGTGTACTCAGTTGACAACAAGACTAGAGAAAGCGTCGGGATCACTTCGTGGCCACAACTTGCAGCTAATCAACGGACATTATAGATTCCTATTTCTCCCTTAAAATTAATTTTGCACAGAGCGGGCAGAACGATTAGAAAGATTAGTTTCAATTCCTCCATGGGTGCAGTACGATCGGGGTCGGAGAATATCATACCGCCATTTTTGTATTTACTCAATTCGCAGTAAAGTCGTTCGTCAACACTCTGTTGAAATTGTTAGGCCTTTACAACAGAGCTAACGACATCATCAAGTCAGCACAACCACCCACTTAGTCAGACTTCTATCATTGGGCCAGAGTCGAAACAGGCCTGAAAGGCATAAATTGCAGAAGTAATTGTTTTTCCGTTTACAGGAGTCGTTTGAAAATTCAATTCATAAACATTCAACACTCTTCCTCCCCTTTAAGTGTGTGTTTTCAACCCTTCGTTTATGTTATGGCGTCTTTAAATGGTGCTTTTAGATTTCGTTTCCACTTATGCATGTCTGTAGACAATTTGCAACAATTTTTCTTAATAACTTTATTCGTTTCTTCGATTTTTTCTTTGCCCAAAAGGAAAAAGACCGTAATTTATTGCTAAAGGTATCATTAAAACTTATTGACTGTCATTAATGAAAAACACTTTTTGAGGAAGAATGCCAGATAACGTACAGGAACGTCTCAGGCGAAAAGCTTGTGCTCTTCCGCCTTCGTCAACAATACGCCTCTAAATGACTGACTGTTGACTGTGTAGTGTTTGTGGTGCATTAGTACCTTAATGGCAATGCCATTAGTCAGCACGGTGAAGTTTCAGGTGCCTACTACTTCCTTGCTACTTTTATGCTTTCTAACTTACGCCTTATGTGTTGGCTGTGTATTTTTTTTCTTTATCGAGCTTCCTTGTCATCCGGAAAAGAAATGAATGTGCTGCTAGGACTGAAATGAGTACACGGCGCAAACATATCTACACATTTCGAATGAAATATTCAGTTTGGTCCTCGAAATGGCAAATAATGACTCTATCCTCTGAGAAATGAAACTGAAGTTTTATTGTGCAAATGGTACGGAAGTGCACTTAACTTAAATGTCCTTTCATCTGTTTGGGCACTCGCGCGCACACACACAGAGGAGATGAGTTGTGCATGCTCCAAATCTCACTTTTGAGTGATTTTCTTTTCAGCTGTGCGGATGGAGAAAACCTCTAAACAGAGAAATAATCAAAGGACGTCAAGATTAATTGTATAATCTGCATAAAATGCGACACATTTTTCCATTCTTGGAAAAACTGTGTTCTGGAGGGGAATAACCTTTGTGTATTGTTTGACATAAGTCCGAAAAGGAAAAATAAATTTTCGACAAAATGTTTTTGCTTAGAAAGTAGTCTTAGAGTGTCTGCTTACTTTCAATGCGATTGGATCTGAAATGCTGCGAGGGAGGAATGAAAAAATGAGGATGGATTAAATATTTTTGACACAAGAAATATCGCAGCCATTGCCAACAGTTGACTTCAAGAGACATTCAATTATTTCTATGCTTAACAATATTTTTTTGTTGTTAGAAAAAACGTTTAAATCAACTTACATTAAAGTACAGAATACTGATGAACTTCATTTGACTTCATATAATAGAGTGTAAAAATAACTCTTTTTCTTTGCTTCTTCGAAAAGAGTGTTCAAGTCGAAACCGAAGTTTTTGTGGCAAATATGTGACAAATAAAGTCTACGTCGAACTGACTTGCTCCTTGCTCATGTACATATGCACGTATTTAGAATTTAGTTAACAAAACAGGGTTTCAAAGGGAACTTTAACTCTCTCAAAAAAAAATACTTATGGGAAACAAAACAACAAAACGAAGCTTTCGCTGTTGCACCCCTTTCTTGAATCGGTTTTTGGGATTTACTCAATGTTGAATTATGTTTAAGGTAGCTTCGATCATCACAGGAATATCCTTCAAAGAAAGTGTACAGAATTTTTACTTATCAATGAATATGGAAGATGGGCAGGAAAATTTCGATAATGGGAACATACAGTGTCACCGTATTGACCCGTCGCCAATAAGTATCCAATGAAGTACACTAAGTTTGAGAGCTCTGCATCTAATATCAAAGTAAAGTGAAAGACAGCTTAGACCAGATTCGGAGTGTGCCGTTTGATTCGACGGCAGATTAAAAGCTGTTTTAGTAAGTGGTAATATCTTACATTTGGCTTATTACAAAGAGTAGCATACCAACTTCTCTAAGGTTGATTAATTTGGAGGCATAACGTTAAAAGTAGATCTTAATTTTATGCATTGGCTCGGATATCAAAGCTGCTGACAAGATTTCCTTAGCTGACGCTTGTTTAAGTTAAATCCTATCAACTTGCAAAATGACCCAGAAGCGTCTCTGAAAATGAAAGTTTATATTTGTGTCTTGGTCACTTGTACGACGACGCAGCTGCAGGACAGGATGCAGAACGTGGGAGTATCCCCAATGACAATAGGTGAAAACTTGAAATAGAAATAGGAAGCTCAACAAGTGGCATGAACTGAACGAAATCTATCTAGAAAGGTTTCCATCCAAGTCCAAGGCGCCAAAATTTACCTGTTCAAAGACTTATTAATCACAGGTGATGAAAATTCGATTTTCGATCGCAACAAGAAGTGCCCGCTCCTATTGTGTGACAATGCTACACCACGTACTTCATGCGTTATGGTACAAAAATGTATGCAGCAGGGAATAAAAAATGTTTGTGTCTTAATCACAGCCTGGAATCTTTCTTTGAAGCGTTCAAAATTTAAGTCTTCCATACAAGACTATCACGGACGCAAGAACGAAATTCGATATGCCAACGGTTCATATTCATCCATTCTAAAGTAATAACAGCCATTTTAAGTGGCTATTACACAATAAATTAATTATTTCTATAAAAATTTAAATAAAATAAAACTTCTTCATTCGAAATTGCGAAACCTTTCTTGTTGAATGTTGAATAAATATTGAGGAGGCTATACTTTTCAACAATGGACAATGTTGCATTCGGATAAAGAAAGACGGGACAAAAATATACTTTATTACGTCGGCTTCTTAATTTGGTTAATACGATGCAAAAATACTAAACCATGTGAACCATATCAAGCTATCCATAGTCATTGTTTAAATACAAATAAATAAACGAGATTATCTCGTACATCCCGCAGTGAAGTACAGATGGAATTCTCCTTTCAATTTAAAATAAAGCTTGTGGTGACAGAATTACATTAAAACCAAGTAAAAAGGGGGGCTCCATCATGGACTAGCTGCGTCGTGAATGCGGTAGAATTCAGTGGAAAATTTAAAAGCAAATGAAAATAAATTAATTTTCTCTACTACCGCATAACATGTGTGTATTTACGAAGTGGGTACAGACCTAGAAACATGCACATTTCGCACATGTCATTTTTTTTTCTTGTACCCGCACAATTAAATTCCTTGGGGAACGTGTGGGCGTTGTGCAATTGTTATGTTACCTGCTGCCTTGAGTTTGCCCACGTTTCGAATACATTAAAGCATTGTTTCAGGCTTATGGTGGGACTACATTAAAACAAATTGAATAGACCATACAAAATAATGTTATTTTCTTCTTTTTCGAGTTGGCTTGCGTAATTGAAAAATTAAATTTTAATATGTTTACGAAATGGTCTTGAGAACTACTCTTAGTTAACTTCGAGTCAAGAAAATGAATGTTTACCTGGAAATTCTTGTGGTATCATCACACCCTTCTTGCGGTTCGCAACTCCTGTCTTGGAATTGTGCGCATGATAGATGTGCCTTTGCCGTATCAGCCGATACAATAAGAATAGTTCACCATTCTCCTTTGATAAATCACTACTGCTCTTATTGCCATTGGTTGCATTATTATTATTGCTATGTCCCACCGACGCCGACGACGAGGCAGTCGATGATTGTGTTGAGGTTGATGAACCATTCGAAGACGATGATTGCAAAGTCTCGTGGCTGAACTTCATTTTGTATGAGATCCGTACTACTCGCGGTAGCGAGTACCGATCAAGAAATACTTCAGCTGGCAAAGGATCCGTTTGTGACTTAACAAAAAAATTACAAAACTTAGATCACTCTGTTAAATTGCTAAGGACAAAATACCTACGTCATTGCTGTATTTGGATCCTTTGCTATCACCTGTTGAGCAGTCACCACCCGAACTCAACGAATTCATCTTCATTTTCTGCTGCATACGCTGCTTCATTTCGATTTCATTCCGCCGCGCCAGTCTAGCGTTCTCAAAGTCCGCAACCGAAAACATATTTGCCGATGTATCGTGCGAATTGAAGCGACGCAGCTTTGGCTTTCGTCCCTCCTGGGCTGAGGATGCGGTTAGAATTTGAAGTGGTAAATTTGTTTGTGAGGTGAATATCTGTGATCTAGACACAACTAAATTACCACCCAATGCCGGATGATGATGCGGATGATGAGATGCGTGCGGATGCACTACCGTTCCATGCTTGGCAGATGCCACACCGACAGCAGCGCCGGCACTTCCATTGCCAACGACTGCCGCAGCCGTTTGGTGATGATGATTGTTATTGCTGTTGGGCATTATAAAAAACAACGGATTCGTTGTGGTGATTGTTCCATTCTTTGTACCGTTCCCTGATGTGGTTCCTTGTGTGGATGGATTGCCACCATTTGATGGTGTTGCACCTATCAACCAAATCAAATATTGAATTTAAAATAAATTAAAAAAAAAATAAATAACAAAAATTACCACTCATTGGACTCGTAGGCGTCGCCATATGTGGGCTACTTTTGATGAACCAATTCGCCAGATGCCGTTGTCGCTCAAACTCAATGCTGGTGCGTTGCATTTCTGCCAATTTCAATGAGTCTGTCATAATTGTGATGCACTCCCTCCACTTTTATTATATTAAAAGCCTAATACTTATTCTAAAAAGGTAAAGTAGAAAATTTCGCAATTAGAATATTAATTAGCTTATATATGTACATATGTTTGTACTATTGGTATATCATCGACGATGAATGTCTAATGGATTCGAAAATAAATATTTGTGTATCTACTCGTACCTTAACCTTACGGTCACAATGGATATTGATTGCTACTTGCATTTGGGTAATGTTTGTGCATACCAATTAGAATCGACTTAGTGTACAGTTGGATTAATTACAATAAAAAAAAATTACAACCGTCTCTATTATTTATGCTTATCTACGTGATTGGAATTTTTATACTATCGCTCAGGGAAGAATAACCTCAATGGAGTTAGATGACGATACATATTTGACTTCACTTTTACGAGCAATATAATGCGGTTTGCCTGTCGATTATAGTTTTGAATTTTAACAGTTATCATTAAAGAATGTCTAGAATATCAATTTGATCCTCAGCATGAGCTTACAATTTATCGCTGCTCTCTCTTCCTAGCAATACCATAATGATTAAGTATTTTATTTGTCAAATCTATTTATCATTTTGGCACCCTCAGAATGCACACGCGGCTACTATTAATATCTTTCACACACAGTCCTTTGGACATAACAAATACAAACCAACTCCTATCTTTCAAATCGATCAATTGTTAGGTTCCAGGTTCGAATCCCAAAGTAAAGCTTTGACTGGCAGAAGGGCGTGAACCATTCTTCCAAAAACATAACTTGCTATTATGTCAACTAAGTCGCATAAAATACTGCGAATTCAGTGAGTGTAAAAAGTATTCCTGTCAATTCAAAGTATCAAACCATTGTAAATTTTTTCACGAAAGTGGCACTGGTTTTTTCACACTCTCTTAAAATATGAAAGCTTTATTGCAAACCGGGCGATTAAATGGAACCCGCTTTCGCAAAATGGAAGAATACGCGGCGGCCCAAAAAACACATGGGAAAGAATAGTCGAGAAGAAAGCACGGCAACTGGAAAGAGTTGGGGAGGCACATTGCCAGCACAGCATACGATAGCGCGTAAGCATATTGTAGAGGCCCTAGTACCCATAAGGGGATATAGGACATGATGATGATGATGATGAAATATTCCAAGGAAAAATCTCCATTGGAATCGAAATCTCAGTTGGAGACCAAGAAAACAAAAAACTAGAATTCCTTTTGCACCATATTTTCTGTAAAGTTTTGGTCATAGAGACTTAAGCTGTTGTTCTAATATCGTTAAAGTTTGACAACCGTACGATATAGAAATTAAACATCAGTCCCATAAAACAAAATCAACGACAAACATCATGCTTCAAGTCATTTGGCTTCAGGCCAAAAAAAGTCGCCATTATTTCACTTGGAAACTGGTCAGACAGTCACTGACAAACGAAACTTGCATCTTAATTTTGATAGGAAACTAAAAAAGAGGAGAATTTTTCACTACCCTTTCTGCCTTCGGTCTGTGCTAAATAAACCAAAAAGTTTAAGATTTTACCAAAATCCGTCCAGCAGCTTATTCGCCCGATCAAGCTGCGATAATTGGCTGTTACCAAACATCTTGGGGAAATCGACTTTAAACACTCTTTTAGTGAGTGTCGAAAGCAATCAGTTGGCTCTATAAAGAGGATTCTGAAATCTGTATTTTACTAACCATTACACGCATTTCTCTTTTTGGGACTAAATCCACTGTATGAGAAGTACTTGAAAAGTGTCAGCAATGGCAAAAAAAAAAACGAAAATTTTGAATTTATCAATGCCCTCTTTCATCATAACCATGCAAAGATGGACAGTAAAAAACATTTTTGCACTAAAAAAAAAACTGTATATTTTCCACTTCGATTCCTTGAGAAAGGAATCTGTAAGTGGCCTCTCTCGATAGAGGATCATAACCCCCTAGTGTCATGTTGAATCAGAATGTTTACATTTTTCACTTCCTCTTCCCCGACACCAAACGTCCTCAAAATCCAATAAATAAAAGCGTCCTAAAAAGAAAAATCGACGAAATAAAAATCACCAAGTGTACTGAAAGGATGATTCTTGAATGTTAGAGTGTACAAAACCACTCGATAGATTTCGTAAAATGTTTCTATCGTTCGTTGGCTGGTTTGTCGTCCCCCCGCGCTCCGCGCCAACGATATTATCGTTATCATCATTTTAATCATCATTATTATCATCAGAGTCGTAGTCGTCGATGTCGTTTGTCGATGTAGATGCAATCATCTTCAACGGCATCCCTCATACTAACACAAGTGAAACGGGCACAAGTGCCTTGTTGCAAGGATGCGATGCGACTGTTGGAGGGTGCGCTATGCAATTCTACTCCCATTCGAGGACCCCCTTCTCGGCTTTTCGTACACCCATGCGGACATATGATTTTTATCACAAGTGTCAGTTACAACCTGGAAATCCGTATGATGGTGGGACAGTGGAATCAGCAGTAGCAGTAAGCAGAGTGAAAGTGTCAGGCTTTGAGTTTGCTTTTTTGCTTTTGTCTCTTTTAATCATGTATTTCAGAGGAGTCGGCTTTGCCTGACTAAATCTCTTCATACCATAATTGACTTTGACATAATTGAGTTCGCAACTTTAGGAGCACTCTGTACACGTTGATGCATCTATATGTGTATTTATAGATTATAAATAGATATATCTAGAAGAGGATGTTGATTATATGCGGTTACGCTGGATATGATGGTGCTGTCATTCAATCAGTCAGTCTGTTATCCATTAGCTCTGTAGTTAAGCGGATTTCAATTAGCCCTGCCGCCAGTTGGTCCTTTTTGTTTCCTCTCTTTATGTTCATCTTTCGTTGCAAATCCAGCTAATACACATCCATTCAATTATGCAAATACGATTGATTTTTGTGAGTCTCCTTTCAGCTGCTTTAAGGAATGCGCGTGAACAACATACCCTTAAGATACAAGAAACAATTTTTAAAGGCAGCAGCTAAGTTGATGAAGGCCATGTGCTGGATAATTGTTCTAAGGATTCCATACCAAAAAAGTGCCAACGGAACTCGATTACTAAGGCTCCGCTGTCCGTCCGTAAATAAAAATAATACCAAATATAAAAAAAATAATTTTTCGGCATTTTTTTTACTCACGAATTTTTAAATTTTAAATTTGTGGTTAAATATTGTGCTGTGGTACGGATCCCTTCGTGTGCGTATTTGACTAGATTTTGCCCGTTTTTTTTTTTCAAATACGATGGTTTCGTTTAATCAGTCTTCCGTCTTGACGTTGTGATCATTCAAACACCACATTTGGTGGTGGATATTTTCATCTGTCAAGGCATTCTTAGTCTTAAAAGCGATCCTAGGTCTTGAAAGAAATGTCGAGGCTCTTTCGGACCTTCTATACCCTATTGCGGAAGACCGAAGTTCGGAAAAATTTTTGAAATTTTGACTAATTACCGTCTTTCTATCGACTTCGTCATGAGCTGTAAAAGAAGATGACTGAGTTTGGTATCCCACCAAAATTGATACAGCCATATAATACTGGATATTGAACACTTTCGAATGCAAAATCTTCTCGAACATTTGATCCAATATTCGAGGAAGCTGAAGTCGAAAAAAGCGATTAATAACTTCGAGGACACAAACAAAACCGAGCCTCCCCCGTAAGAATTAAGCTTTCGGTAATGCTAAGGCAGTGTGTATGGCAAGTCAAAACCCCGGTTTCTAACTAGTAGAATGGATCTACCCAAACACACACATAGTCAACCACTAATAAACAATTGAGAAGGTTTTGATAGTCCTGATTAGTTGCAATTTTTATATTGAAAATCCAAAAAGAATTGCATTGAATTTTTTTATTGGAATAGTATAATGAAGCATCATCCATCACATGTCCACGAATCAAAGTCACTTCAAAGGAACTAACTGAAGCGCGAAGGTCAATTGTTCAATTTTAAGAAGCGCATTCGAACGAAGAAATTTGTGCAGCTCGAATGTTGTATATCTCATGCCTGTCTTGATTGATGTAACACTACGAGTATGGCTATAGGAAAAAAGCTAGGAGTTGATACGAAAACAGCCAACATGTCTGGTTGAATTAATTTGAAAGCTGTCAGAAAACAGATGGGAACGAGTGGGCCCGGATTTTTTTTTAAAGTATAAAATGGCTTAATTCAAATTAGTAATAGTTTGGTGGCGTAACGATGCATAAAATAATTTAATTTTGTAACTAAAAGCCAGCAAATGCAAATAGTACGCAGAAAGGATGCAACGAAGCATAATTGATGTTTTCGAATTTGAAATTGTAATTTGCAAATGCGGAGGAGTATTCGAATGCAAGCACCACTGCGCAGTACTTACGCGATGGGATTTTTAATTAATTTCTCACATGACCCGATGGTGATACAGATAATCAGATAGTTTCGCGGCTATTCGTTTAATTGATATGTAAATTAATTTAGAGGACAAATTCAGTGGCTCAGGCTCTGCTTCGAAGTGTCCACAGTTGATGCGTATTTAAGTCAATTAAAAATGAGAGTTTGATAATTTTGACCTTTAAAATATTCACTGCCAATCCACCAGCGACAGATAGAGAGAGCTATAGTCTATTTTGACTAGCTATGATAGAGATAGTGTTTTGTGGAGTACAAAAATGTGGCTTGGGTGCGATTTTGCTTGCAAACACTGTATGGTATAAATACAAGGGTGGTTGATGAGTACCCATTTTTGTTTTTGAAAAGGAGAACGTTAGATTTATTAACTACCCATCTTGAAGCTCTTGTTATCGGTCCAATTTTTGGTATTAGAATATTGACACATCTCCACGTTTCGAGGATGTCTGTGGGTGTGTATGCGTACGTTCGTTCCTGTGGATTTTTTGTCTAGCATAGCTCGAGATCAAGTAATTGAGTCCAAAATGGTTTCATTCGAAGTGCATTTGCAAAATGAACACCTGCATGGGTGGTTAAAATTTTGTATAAAAAAACTGTCAAAAAGAGACAATATTACTTGTCCAATTAGAACTAATTTTTTTTTGTTTTGAAAAAAGTTTAAAATCTATTTAACTTACAGTTTTCAAGTTCCTTCTAAGCCATAAGCATATGTTTAATTATATAGACTTCCGTTCATAAGTTTCCGGACAATACATTCAATTCAGTTCGGTCAATTTAGCACAAATAGTGTAAATATTACGTTTATAAAATAAAATTCATTCTTGTTTGGACGTCAATCGAGATAGCACAAAAAATCTCATGGAACAACATCAATGAAGCAATTGATTTCGTAAACAAAGCATCTTTAACAATTTTAAGATATATATAAACTGAAATTACTCGTTAATTTAAAACAAGATCGGTGATGTGATTCTCTCGACTGTAACTTTGTTATTAAAATCCTTCATGACTTTAATCCATCGTCAAAATTGGAATGTTTCGAATTAAGCCTTCTCTGTTTTATGCAGAAGAGAGGTTAAAAAAAGAACTCAATACATTTTAAGAACTCTCGGGAGTGTCTGAGTTAATCAGTTTACCGGACAAATGCAGTGTGGAAATATACAATCGAAAGAAACAAAGGATAAAATGGCGGTCTAAGAAGTAGACAGCTCTCTTAAGCCTCCAATTTCGCAATGTTTGAAAGTACCTACACCTGTACTAAATTTAAAAAATAATCATCATGTGGCCCTTGATTAATTGTTTATTGAAGTAGTGATGTTGCGCTTTGCCATTTAAACTACACCCCGCAACCTGCAAACCATTTAAAACGATATCCGCAGAAACTGCGCTTATGAAAATGAAGATGAGACTATTCTATTAATTAGACTTTAAGTTCTTCGAGTAAAAATGAAACGAGTACTTATCACCTACCCTTCTTTCGTGTGGGCAAGTTGCACACAAACAACATTTTTTGAATTCCTGCAGTTTAAGATACTTGCTCAAAATCATGGACTGCGAAAAAGCGTTTTGATAAACACTTGTAGGTTTATGTTAAAACGGGTCTGCCTTTCGAAAACGAATATTTTCAAAATAAAAATAAACTTTTGCCTCCAAAAATGAGTTAAAAATCATAAAAATGCATTACGTGAGACAAATAAGCTCCAGAAATCGATGTTAGCAAAAACAACATGCATGATGTTACAAATACCAGGATTATTCCGATGCAACAAAATCTGATTGTTATTTAACGGACCCATTGCAGGTATCATATTTTCAAAAAATAATTAAACTCGAAGCTTTTGTTCTGTGGCATGATGAGATCCTACAATCTGCACAATGCAGATAAAACCAGTCCTGAGTTTAAACGTGCAAATACAACGTCCGACCAGGCATAATCACCGCTCCAACAAGCCATATGAGTACTCGTCGCATTCAAATAAACATACCCTTCCCCATTCTCGGCCCCTGAGCACGAACCACAAAAGAACATTTAGAAAATTTACGAAATATAAGAGCACAACATTGTAACCCACCTGACAGTGCTCGAAGCACCCAATGCAGGACAACCAAGTATCGTACACATCTACATAGACAAACATGCACGGAGTTAGAGTCGGCCTAGACAGGATAACGACATTTCATGTAATCATGATGAATAATTGGATTCCAGAATGGCCAGGACATTTGCCATTATTACAGCATGTCATTGTGCAATCGACCGAAAGGGGGCCTGCACTCGTAATGCTGTCCTGTAACACACTAGGCGAATCAGGTTTACACGACCATACACGTGCTGTGCCTGTCCACAAAACATGTGCCCCTCTGATGCTACAACAAAGTTAGCTTTAAAAAAAAAAAAACTCAAATTGGGTTCCTAAAGGCGTCAGGTTTGTCTCTAAATGGATTAATTTAATGAATTTTAATTGAAATTTCAGCAAGTGAGCGAATTGAAGTGGTCAGTGGTGAGGGTCTATCTGGTCCTTAAGCTCTACGAATGCATCTTCACTAAGTGCCTAAGTACACCTTTTAGCATAAAGTTGGTTTGTTGTTTGTGGATTGACTTTCAACACCGGTGAGGTGTGCATTTTAACACCTTTACGTACTTAGGACAACCCGACTAGTCATATACAATTATTGCATTTCCCTATCTCTCCAGTTATGACCATGGTAAAGCTGTGTTGTGCACCAGAGTGGAATGCTCGCTATCTGGTTTTATTTTTATTTTTTATTTTTGCATCCAATGGCGGCTCTGTCCATAAAAAGGGCGTTAAAATGGAAATTGGAAAATCATAATTACGAAATAAAAATTGATTCTGCAGGAAGAAGATGGCGCGCACGATGGGTCATAGGCGAAATGGTCGCGCGTCTATATGCTCGCCGTTGTGGTGGTAATCTCTTTTATGGGAATGCAAAATTGGAATTGCACGAATTAATTTTCATTCACTCACTAGAGGCGGAAATTGTACTGTGCCTGGTTTTAGCCACGCATTCAGAGATTCAAATTCAGATGGGGTTTTCGCGTTTCGTTTCCGGTATTATTACCTAGTGGATGGCATCGGCAGCTTTGCAGCGCTGGAATTTATTCGATCTTAATGAAATTTTACTCTTATCCATTTATTAATAGTGATTATTGCAAGATGGCGTGCCCTGCGGCTTATTTATGGATTTTAATATTTATTTTTTTTTGTGGGAGTTCTGTTGGAGATATTTAACGTCGTTTCCTGCTTAATATACCAACTATGAATAACCTCTCAAATTTAAATAAGTGAATCTCAAATAGAATCGTTATTTAATGTATATTTAGTAACAGAAGTACTTTATTTAATATATGTATATATGAAGGGGTACGTTCCACAATAATAACATATTTAATTAAATTATTAAATATATTTCAGGAAGAAAAATTCCGTAAAAAAACACGTCTTTTGCTTTATTGGCCATAACAGTATAAACTGATTGAAAATTGCAAGAGCGCTGTGACAAACGAACGGACAGCACTTTTTGGGTACGGAACCCTAAAAAATAGGTTAGAATTGTGTAGACAACGAACTTGCAGAATGTGGGAACAATTACCACTCTTTTTGCATCAAGGGCCTATCTATTTATATCATTGGTTTGTGCACGTTGTATTACTCGCACAAATGGGGCAGGTTGGACCTACACTTAATTGCCGGCTTCGAGTTGCCTTAAAATATTCATCACGGCAGTTGTACACTCTGAAGGAAAACGTATCATTCGCGAGGATACGAATTTCCCAGATTGGAGACGGCTACCTTGCGCTTGAGGATTAACAAAATCCACAGTCAGTCATTTGAGTAATTTTGTGCCATTTGTTTACCGGGCGAATAAATCAATAAAGAGCGTATTTTTAAGGGTTTGATTTTAAGTTGTCTTAAAAATTACAGGCAAATTTCAAAAGTATGTTTGCTTTTTATGTTAAAATATGATTTTGTTTTAATGTTTTAACGTAAAACGTAGCAAACAGTGTAATTTTCAGGATACATTGGCAGCTCTTGAATTGCCTGCAGTTGCTCTTCAGAGTAAATAAGGCAGTTCATTAAAATACCCATTCAACCAGAAATAAGGTACGTCGCCGATGACAATTTTTGCATGAAAAAGGTTTTAGACTAAGATCCTAGAACACAATCTCAATTGCTGTGAACGGCAACGGCACATCATGATCTTCCTTAATACTGGCGGATACTAAGCGATACTTTCCTCTGTACACACTCTTCGCGTATTTAGGTGGGGAAATATTTAACATCGTGAAATTGGTGGGGAATTCGGTCACTAAGGCTTGAATTGCTTGCTCAGTAAGTCGATTATGAAGATTGGAAAAACATAAATTTTTCAAAAATCAAGGAAAAAAATGTTGAAAAACGCTTTCAAAAGCATTTATCGCACAGTAGTTTCACGAGTGCAGTTATTCAGGAAAAGACTGAAAATATACAATTTGCCTTGCAAAGATCTCAAAGTACCGCGGTTCGAAAACGATAATCCGTATTTTATTTTTAGCGCATTTCTGAAGTCAAAGAAGACGTAAGAAGTTCTGTCAGTGAACCTTGACAAATTTTTATTATCCTTATTTTTAAAATTTTTGGGTTTTGGCATTGGGAATGTCACTTCTTATTCGCAGTTCAAATATCTTTCGACAAGAAGACAACAAACGAACCGATCTCCTGAAGCTGCGAAAATGAGTCAATCAGCAGCACTTACTACAAATTAGCAAATGCAGGGTTTAAGGATCACAAGAGACGTGGAAAGAAACCGAAACTCAGTTTAAAAACAAAGTATTTGAATGATTAAGAAAGATCGGCTATACTCTTCTATCAATGAGCCAATATTTTCCCTCACTTCAAAAGCTTCTTTGTGTTACAACCACTGTGAATAAAACAAAGAGCTCCACCACATTCAAAAATTACAGAGCTTATTAAATGAAAGCTTTCCATGCATGTACAGATTTTAATAGTATCCATGCAGCTGAAATGCTCATGCAGCTCGCAAACCAAATAAAATAAGCAAAGCCTTTAAGGATGGCTGGCTCGGCACCCCCTGCACCTAATCGAGTAAATTTATGGAACTTACACCGGACTAACGTAGATTGATTGAACAGTTAGGCTGGAAATTTTAATTAAAATGCAAACAAGGAATATACTCGCACCCAGACACTTTCCAGGGTGGGCTATATGAAGTAACAAGAGGTGAGGAATTCTTCATGCAATCTATTAAAAAAAAACCCAAGTAGAAATTTTCGAGCTGGTCGTCCTGCCCCGGAACGCCACTGGTCAAAGTAAGGATATAAACGAACGATGAATGTGGTGGACGAGGTAAGGGTTGGTGGTTGGCGGATCGTTTTTGCCTACGTCAGTTATGGCACTTCCTGTTTCCTTTATTCGCAGTTTTATGCATTTTTTTTTGTTACTTTCTTTGCTGTCCTTTCTCGTACGAGTGAGTACTCGTATATCGATGAAGCAAATGCACAAAAGGACTTTACCAGTGAGTTGTGAGTATTCGATGTGTGCACACATGAAATGAAGTTAACTAATTGAAAGGAGCAGAGAGGCAGGCTATGGAACTTTTACGCTTCAGTCGTTTAGCGTTGTCGTCATCATCCACATATCGTTAAGTACTGAGATGGTTGTGGAAAGGGGGGTGCTTGCGTGTGTTAATATGCGAGTTCAGTCAATTGGTCTGAGAAAGGCAAATTTTTGCACTATCAACGGGAAAGGCTTTAATGAATGGTATGGAATTTTATTTAGGAAACTTTTTCAAGAGGATTGAAGTTCAGATAGAAGTTTGAATTTTGATGACAAGTAAAATTTTTAGCAATCTAATAACTCAAAAATATGAGTTTGGTGGAAGTGGATAACGCGCCTTTTATATGCACCATGAATCACACATCATACGTAACAAGGAAACAAAGATTTAATTAAAAAATATGTTTGAAAATTGAAAGAAGTCAAAGTCTCAATAATTAGCGAAAGAAATTTTGTCAAAATTCGATAACACGAAAAGAATTTGCATACTTCCAAGGAATGGACACAATGCAAGGTCCATAATGAAAAACAATCTGGTCATAAAATCAGATGCAAAAAAAAACCATAAAAAACACTTATGTACTTTCAGACCTGGCATCCCATAAATCGTCGCCCAACGCGCCTGGCTAATTAGTAATTCCTTTAAATTCTTTTGCATTTCGAGAATCGAAAACAATTTTATAATTGCAGAATTAATTTAAATGCACAACCATCAGACGTTTTACGATTTCCATTAAATGGAATCCAAAATAAAAGCCTCACGAGACAGACGAATTGATTGCAAACGCTTGGTGATTTTATGCAATAAACTGCGTTCAGTGATTTTAACGAACTTAATTGAATCATGCCGCCAACTATTAAAGAAGCCGATTCCAGACTCAATGACGTTCCAAGATTTGGCTGCCCTCTAAGCCCACCTCGATGGTCCATATTTCGGGATGTAGGAAACTTTACGTCCCCAGAGGAGAGGCATAAATCGATTTTTGATTGCTCGCAGATCGGTGTGTGCTACCATTAAATTGGACCATAAAGTAAAATCGTTTTCGGGGGCGTCGTCACCGTCAGGCTGTCTGAAGTTTATTTTTTGTTTTGTTTTAAGATTCGATTTTATTTATGGGTTCTGGCTCAAAACAGTTGGAGTACGCAAATTTAAAATATGTTCTGTGTTTTGAATATTAAATTGGATAACGATTGATTTATAGTGTTATTTGACGCTCATTTGTTGCACTGGTGGAGTTTGTAACAAATCAGGTTGGAGCTAAATCAAAATACACAAAATCATTTTTGCAAATGATGAAAATTGTTTTCCAAACTTGAAATCAGTTGAGTGCTTGCTGCTCGTTAAAAACCAATCAAAACTCCATTACCATAAATATTTGCTTTCTTCGTTTTTAGTTTGTTCTATTACAGGAATAAGGATTCGTTTCATTTATTCATAGAACGAAGGAAAGTTTGCCAGTAAGTAAAGTTTGACCAATCATATTTTGATTCGTAACTATACAGTCCAAATGTTATTCTAATATTTATGGATCTTTATTTAAATAATAAACAAGTGTTCAAGGGTTTCTGAATACCCCAATGCTGCTGACACATAAAAACACTTCGGACTGTCGGCCAGCGTTCTTATGACAGAAATAGTCAGTTTAGAAAAATTACTGATATCATTACCAGGAACAGAGCCTACGGCCACACATTCAGCAGTTTAACACTCTTACCACTTGGACCAATTTCTTGTTGGCAGAATTTATTTTTGAACAAAATGAACACCTATGAAAAGTTAATGATGATTTTAAGCCCAAAGGTTCCCCTGTCCGCCCGTACGCCTGTGAGGAGTACACACAATAAAAACAATAAAGGGAAAAATAAAGGCCGGTTGTCATTGAAAAAACGTGTTTTTAAAAATAGCAACTTATTTTTCGCAAATAAGTATGTTTTACGGAACCCTTCGTGTGCGTGTCTGACTCGCACTTTGCCACTTTTTTCCATTAAATCGGCAATAAAAAATTCATAAAAGTTATACAAAAATATGATTTCAAAGCGTTAGTTGCTTCCTACATAGAAAGCCTTAGAAAAATGATAAAACAAAAGAAGGCGGCGACCTAGAAAAAGTGCGACTTATCAGTTTTCATTTGGGCAAAATCACGCATATGTACATATATTAAAAATAACTAAATGATGATTTGATTTGATCCATCTTCGTGACACAGAAAAGGCATGTTGCGAACAAAAGTTCTAAGTCAAATTGCAGATTAAAGGACCTACACGGAAACACACACAAACCAGTTCTGTTGAAATAGTTTTCGACACAGAGCCTCGGTTGTCAGCACTGAAATAGGTTTCCAATTTCATTCTATAATAAACCTGCTCAAGTTCTCACAGTGTAATTATCCACTTTAACACGAAGAGGGTGGAATTCCGGTATACTCGCGCATATACAATTTATGCAAGGCACAAGAATTTAATTGAAAGACAAAGTTCCTTTCGAGTGGAAAATTGCGAAATGAAAAAGCCCGTGTGCGCGACGATGACGATTAAAGTCATTCGTGGCCGCTCGTTGAGGCGCGGGTCTCTGAACCTCTGAAATTCGAGAAGATTTCGGCCAGCAGATATGAGTATAAAAAAAAAACAATGGCACAACACCTGAGCACGCGCAAAGTCACTCACTTTTACAAGACTTGTATTTCTTTTTTTTTTATTCACTTTTGGACCACTCACAAGCGAGATTAATGGTGAAGATAAAAATATCCAAAAAGAGCATAGTAACTCGAATATCAAGTTTCAAGTACATGACAATAACACAACAGGGGCTACTGTAGAACGAGAAGTTTAATTGAGTTAAGACCTAAAATCTGACACCCACCTTTTTTGCAAAAAAAAAAATGTTTATGTTGTAAACGAGTATTCCCGCGCGTTCTTCCTATTATTATGATTATTGATTTTTTCTTTAAGGCGAGGCTTTCCGAGGTTCTAAATAAATTGATTTCTGTATCTCGATGAGTTTTCAATAGCGGGTACAACGCGTGCTGCTTTTGCGCGCACCCAGATGGCGTGCATGTGTATAAGTCGTTGATAATCTTTCATGTCACATCGATGGCTCCATGAAAGCCCGTTGCACTGAACGCTGCCACTACCATACACTCGTACCATGATTATCTCATGCAATTTGAATGCAACTCAATGACTGTGGCTAATTGATTGCTTGATTGTTGTGTTCAAGTTGCTGGCTGGTTGCCACAACTTCTGCAACAGCCTACAATGGCTTGATCTTAGGTTAAGCCTCCGAAAATCGGTAAAAAAACGTAAAAAACAATTGTTGCAATTTAAGCACAGAGAGGTAAGCAAGCTACAGTGTGTTTGTATTGAGTTGAACTTCAGCGGCGCGCGTTGTACGTCTTTTATTTGTTGCCGCTACTAGTACGAGTGTATTCAGATCCCCCCATTTCGCAGCGGCAGCGAAACTAGCAATTAATTGCGTCGGCAATTGTGAAGTAATTCTTGAGTACTGATTGCTGTGGCTGTGAGTGTTATCATTCAAGTCTGACTTTTGGTTGCTTTCGTTAATTGATTGAATTAAACGAACTCATTTTTTTCCGACGACTTTTGTTACGGGGATGCATTTTGGTTTAAGTTGAACTTGAGTGATTTTTTTAAGTTTGAAAATTTAACACCTGGATTATTCAATTGCTGCGTCCCAGGTTCGGATCATAGGATAAACATCTTAAACTTTTATCTAGTTTTCGAATCTGGGCGAGTCAATATCATTGGATTGGTAGACAAGCGATAGTAGTCGGACCAAGTTAAGGTGACCTTGCTGTAGTGCTTACTGTGCCGGCTGCTGGAATTCGTTCAGACTCAATCCGTGATGCAATTAAAACCAGAATATCCTTCTACTCGCTCTGTGCAACATGCATTATAGAGTATGCCACTATACTTCTCCTCAACGGCTGAACAATTTTATTGCAAAATCCCTGTTTCTTCAATATTTTTTTTCATGAATAATTGGCCGATAAAAGTTCTGAGAAGTCAAAAATGGGCCTTCGGAGAATAATTCATATGGTTATGGTTATCTAACATAGTTGGCGCTGATTTTACTTCAGAACGACATACTCCTATAAAATTTACGTAGTATACAGTTCGGCTAAAATTTTAAACATTAATAGGAAAAGATGCACACTCGTGTCACTTGCAACATCGTTCCCAAAGAAATATTTTCTGCAAAATAACATTTAATTAAACGTGATTAAAAAAAAAGGATGTTTTTGCAATTAATTTAAATTGTTAATGTATTTGTGAATACACTCAATGCGTGTTTGCTTTTCATATGAACACAACACTTTTTTGCGTTCCATTCCTGCTCTAAATTTTAAAGGCAAGAGATTCTTTAGAAATAAGCCATTCTTGTAGAAGCAATGAAAATGGAATTTTAAATAAACTTTCACTAGAAATTACATTCGTAAGAAGGCTTTATGAGAGTTAGAAGAATTACTACAGATGAGATGCTTGGCATTGGTAAGAAAAACCACGCATCGAAATTACGTTAACTCTGGCAAACTGTCGATCAGAAAATAAAAGCATTGACAGTAGAGAGTGCAAAAAATCAACTATGCATGTCCTGTCATCTCTTCTACGTCTAGCAACTAAAATTAATTCCACGTAGCACCCTGCGGTTAAGCATGTCATTCCATGACAGCCCAGCTACACAGAATATCCACATGCATTCGCACTTAAGTGGCAAAAGAGCTCAACGTCCTCACAATGAGAATATTGTTGCCATTTGACATTGACACTTTTGCCAGTCACTGCAGAACTATCGAATCCTAACACCACACCTCGTGCATGTAAAACACAATCAAGCGAGTAATTCCGTTCATGGAATCCGGCTTTATTTGTATTCATCAAACTCGAGCCGACCGCTGTGTAAATGTAAATTAATTATTAAAATTGCGTAGTCTTTGCGCCCGGATGAATACGCTCACCTTCGGGACCATCTGAAGTATTGAAAATTATAATTCCACTCACTGTCGCAATGTAATGGTTTTTAAACTATAAAAAAAGGACTCACATATATTCGAGTGTTTTCAACTCGTTAGTCGCCCTTAAATCAGAACGCAACTTAACTCAACCCAAGCCGATAAAGATAATCAGATTAATGAAATTTTGGGTACTTGTACTGCCACTCACGTAGCTGAATCATTCATCAGAACACATTCTTATCTCCCTCGAGTCAACGTCTTTCTGAATGAAAAAAGCAAACATAAAAATGTTGTCATCATTACGGATTTGCATACGAATTGGTTGGCTCGAGTGTATTTTTAAATTCGCAGACCGAAATTGAAGCAGCTTTATGAAATGAGAAGAGCCTGTAGCTCAAATGATACCTCCGGTACTATTCGTGTTGTAAAGGATTAGAAGGATAAACTTTTTTGGAATTTTCCTCGACGAAATATTTTAATATAGTTTAGAAAGAAATCATAAACACTGCGTATCACTAGAATGAGGCCATAATTTTTGGGAGCGATTTTCGCTATGCATAAACCTGTGAATAGTTAAGTATTTTCCCAAAAGAGACATATACTTACTATTTGAGGGCTTATAAGTTAAGTCCATTGCAAGTACCCAAAAAGAAAGATTGTCTTAAAATGTGCACTACCCGTAAGAGTCAATTGCGGAAAGGACATTACCGTCACAAAAAGCGGACGTTTGCTGCCTATTAACTATACATTGAGAATGCCTTTGAAAACGGCTGGATCGACGGTCTTATAAACCAGCTACTCAAAATGGTGGAAACTCCAACTCGCCGCGCAAGAAAAATTCTAAATTTACGAACTTACGAAGACACATACTATACATACATAGTGTGTCCAGCAAAAAGGATGAGCAGCACCAGCACTGTTCAATATCTTCACAAAAACGTTGCTGAATGCTTACGACTCAAAGCATTGCAGCCCGAGGGATACTGGACCTTGTATAGAAATTCTATGATTACTACTTGAAACGGGAACTTAAAATCAACAGAAGCAAGACGGTGTTTATATATTTACGGACACCGAAAGCGGCAACCCAGAGAAAGACGCAAACTTGCATCATGCTGCCGCATCAAAGACGATTAAAAGGAATAGGGACTATCAGGGCGAGAAATATAGTACAAAGGGGACTGAATAAAAGCAATACATCCTGAGAGATACGGCTTGCATCAAATTCCTGGGACGACCTATCCAATGGACTTAAACATCATCGAAAATTTATGAAGACTGCAGATTATTTAAAGACAAGGACACCTCAATCGAAGCTTTTCATGATGTATGGGACGCTTGACTTAAAAAAGTTAGCAAAAACTATGGCCTCATTTTAATGATTCGCAGTGTTTTACTTGAAGTTTCTTTCTTAATCTGACTTTAAAAAAAACAGCTTACAACTTTTAGAAAAGAACCTACCTCTTGACAATCTATACTCTCGCTTAATTTCATTCATCGTGTACAAATGAGCTGGTCTTTGACTTGGAAAACTGTATTTATTAAGTTTTAAAGAAAGATTTTTAATTAAAGAATACAAAAAGAGTTTGCCGAAACATTTTAACAAATAAGTGACTCGTCAAATCAAAACACATCTTGTAGCACTCATCCAATCGAATCGGCAATAAGTACTTTAAGGACCTGTCGATAAGCAAACACGAAAAAAAAAACAAACAAATTTCCATGAGTGTCTCGAGACAGCAGCCGGAACTTGTCTGAGGGTAATATGCGGCAACAAAAATATAAGCAAACATCTCAAGTGGAGGTCAAGTTCCACAAGTTTGCTAGTCATTTTCAAAATACAGAAACTTTAGACAAAAAAAAAAAAAGAAATAAATAAAGTGCGTACATATTAATCTCGATCAACCTTCCTAAGGCCTTTAGCATGATCACAACAAACAGCAGCCTCACCCAACAAACTACGAGTATTTATTTACATTTAAAAACAAAGAAATTCTTAAGAACTCCGTAATGGTTTAAGGCAAATAACAATGGGCAGTATTATCTCTCTCACCTTTGTGCCCACCCTTGGTTGTCACTTTTGTTTGTCGGTGGAATAATTGCAGGTTTTTTCTTTTTGTGTGTTTGACTGTTTGCGGGCACTGTACTAGGAAGTAATTAGATGTACGGTCTTCGTATTTGTGTTCTGTTAGGCCTGTTATCTTAATGGGTTCGTCTGACATAATGGTTATCCATTGTGTAATTGTTGGAGTTCTTATCATATACTTCTGCTTTTTAACAATCTTTTTAGAATGGCTGTTTTCATTTATAGGCTTCGGAGAGTAACGTTTGGCCAAAACTCTTGCGGAAATAGAGGCTTAGAAGCAACAAGATCGTTACTGGATTTAAGATAAGTAAAAATTGTATTCTTAACCGAAGGCTCTGATTGAATTGCATGTCTTAAATAGTAAGAGTTCGCAGTCACATGTATTTATATTAATTGTATGAAAAATTCAAAAACAGTCGGAATCATAGACTCACATATTTCTACAATAAGTCGGCGTCAAAAAAACTTTTGATTGTCATACTAAATATTCATAAATGACCGTTTGAAAAATGCCTTTTTATCAATTTGTGTCGTTAAGGGTTCAGAAAATCACTATCAGTGAGGTACTCCATGAAACGGTATCATTGCCTACTTTTTGTGGTTTAGTTGCGGTTTTAAAAAGCAAATGTTTTGTATGGGAAACCACCTTTATTTAAAACGTAATATCATTTTTATTGTTGTAGCCATAGTAGTTCACATTCTGTGAAAATTTTAAGTGTCTTTCTGGACGGACCAACGAACGGACAGCGGCGGCTTAGTAATAGATTTTCCACTGGCACCCTTTGGATATGAAACACTTCCAAGTAGGATAGGAATTTTTGGGGCTTTTGCAAGTGACACTTTTAAGTCTTGAAGAGTTTCGATAGTGGAGCGCGACGGACGCAGATGGTACTCCTCTTAAGGCAATTAGGGCAAACCGACCGACTTAACACGCAAACCAGGAGGTTAGGAAGGAGTGTGAGGGTTAAATTTTCATAAAAGAGAAAAAAGGACTCCTCATATAGAAGAAAGAAACTCAATTGGACTGGTTGCGAATCTGATTATCTTCGCTTCACACATCCCATCCAAAGGTCAATGGCTTTCAGAAGCCGGCTAGAAACCACCACCGCAGAAACTTTACGATGGAAGTTGTGCTCTTCCGGTCAACAAAAAAGAAGAGGTAATATTTTTTATTTTATATTTTAATCTGAATAAGTAAAGTTTGAGGTTAGCTTTAGCGCACTAGCGGTGCGGTGTTCAAGAAGTCGTCCTGATTCCTTTCGCATAATTTTGGCTGCATTTCACGTACACAGCTTTTTTCCATTAATACATGAATCGTTGGTCGATCATTAGCATTGATTTTATTTTTAACATAGCCCCAAAAAAAGTGGTTATAATAATCATAAAAAAACACCAGCTGTGTGACGTTTGGAGCTATCTCCGTAACATCAATTTTAGGCCAAAATCAGTCAGTCGACGTCGTTAATAAACAGAATCCAATAAATTTCAAACCAGAATTATTTTCTAAAAAAAGTCCAGTTCAAAAACAACATAGCACTGGTTGAGAATGAAGATTTTGTCTGCCAAATCGAAATGATCCTCATCCTTTTGTCAATCGGACCTTATATTCATTAAAGTAAACATTTTTTGTAAAACACACGCAAGTCCTGTAATCATCTCAAAATGGATACAACTGATTTTTCAGTCACGCAGCTGATATCGTAAGTGGCGATATTTTAGCTGACGCACACTTGTTGGAGTCTTCACATCGCTTATCTGGGCAAGAAGGCGCTTGATGATGACCAACTGTGTGTATACATTTAAATTCAATAACCTCACAGTTCTTCCGGACCAAAATTCAAAGGCATTGAAAGTCGAATGTTCAAAAGTTCAACAATGGCTTTAAATTAAGAAAGACTTCTTTTGATGGATGATGCTTAAAAAGAAGCTTTCTTTTTAAATCGTATTTCAGCATCTTTAAAATTGTCAGACTTAGTATATTCTTGTAGAGGAGTTGCCGACTAAGCGTTGAGCTTAATAGTAGACTCCGCTATTACTCAATGTTCTGTAGAGTTTCTTTCAACGTACAATTTCGTTTCGAAGCCGAATAAATTTTTTCATCCAAACCTTTTCTCCCAATCAATGGGTTTCTTAGTTGAGTCTATTGTGCTTGGCCATTGGCTTAGCCCCTTAATCTATCAGCTTCATTATTCAAGTGATATATTGGTTGGGTAGCTAATCTAGAAGAACTTAACTCGATCCCCCGCACCGCAATAAAATTCAAATGAATCCAAAACAAAAAAATAACAATTTTCCCACTAAAATATGGTAAAACTTATAAGACGGATTAATTTATCAATCAAGTAAAAATTTAAAGATGCGTTGATAAATATGCATTAGCTTGATTAATTGCAGACTCATTTTCTAGGTCAGAGTTGATCTGTCATTAACTTCTCCGGTTCTTGCCGTAAAACATTCAAATATATAATATATTCGTATTAACCGCTCCCTTTAAGGGCTTTTCATCAGTCGTCAGCGACGCGAAGATGGCTTACCATCAACCGAAAACCGAGACCTTATAATTAACACTAGAAAAAAAATTGTTTGTATCTCGGACGAGTTCCGAGGAGACAAGTTGATTCTTTTATTACATAAACCACATTTAAAATCACACAAGACCTTTATGTAAATGCTATATGAATGCCCCACTTGTATTCTAGAATAATCGTTCATCTTTTTCCCAGACACATTTTTTTTTTTTCAACACAAACGCTCGAATGCTAATGATGAAGACCAACTACAAGAAGACTCTTGTGTGGGATAAAAAAAAAGGAAAAAAAACTGGAAACGTTGGTTGATGATGAAGATTTCAACTTTTTGGATGAATGTTGTTGTTCTTCTTTATTTGTCGACCTTCTATTCTGGGTTATTTTGTCCGAATCCAAAACAGATACAGACACAGGCGCATTGCACTCTGGACCACTAGGTAATTAGTTCAAATGGAGGTTTTCGCTTTACAGTTAACTTCTTGTTTTTCCAAACACAGAAAGTAGGAGATACAAGAAACCCAGATAGGGTTCTACGATTTTCTTTTCTTTTATTATTATTTATCGCTATTTCAGGAAACAATGTATTTAGACGAGCTCTGTATGCCAAATCCGAAAAACAATTCAAAGTGTTCTTGGAAAAAAGAGTGATTTTGATTTCCCTTGGGATTGAAGGGAGTTGCGATTGCTTTGCAAATTCCAGAGATAGAAAAAGTCATAAGAATTAATGAAACGTGGAAATGATTTTATTGTAAGTGAACTGGAATCCGAAGCCAAATGCTCTCAGTTCAATGCCATTTCATAAGTCAGTGACTGTTTTCAATTTCCATACAATTTTTTTTTTGTCCTCAACAATTTGCTATCGCCGCGCCGCCTGCGTGGAAAAGAAAGTTGTCAGTCGTCAGTAAATACATGTATGTATGTATAGTATTTGAAGATGACGGAAGAGACTATCAGCAGCAACCCAATCGTTAGCACTTGTGTTGCTCACTTGAAATGGTCAGATGCGGTAGCATAATGGGCACTTTAGTGAGTCGGCATGGTGCTTGAAATATTGCTGCTCAAAAAATTAAACAAAAAAAAACTGGCAACTGTTTAACCTGTTTGACTTGGCTTGCAAAAAAAAAAACTAAATGAATATTAATAGATAGGCCTTAGGCGAATTCTCTTTGTATTTTGGAGCTCGATTTATTTCCTTATATTTTTTATGCCACCCACCCTTTGACAATTCATTTGGTTCAAATGTGTTGCTGTAATAATAACAGCGGCAGGGGTAAAATTTTCGCAACATGCTGTCTTCGGTCACGCAATTCTTTAGTCGTCCTGTTGAATGAGGGCATATAAAAGGATACCCACATACATACATATATTATAGCAAGATAATTTCCCACAAACGTTCTAGCAACGTCACGGGCTAAACCAGTATAAATCGAATCAGATAGCCGTGGCACGCACGTATTATTCCACACGTCAGCATACATAGTCTAGATCACAATAAAAGCAGAAAAGCTAATACTACATTTATTGGCTGGTTTTAACTATCTTGACATTTTTGTGGATTGGATATAACTAGTACTAGTATTTTTTTTTTAAATGCAAAGTGTCAAATATTATCAGGTCGTATGGAGCCCTTCGTGCGCGGATAGCACTTTATTTTCATTTAATACTATTATTAATTAATTTTTTTAATGATATTTGTGGATTATTGCAGTCAAAGATAATAAAATTGAAACTGTTTTTAGACAAAAGCATTAACAAGTTTTTTCATAAGGTTCATGGAATTTGTGACAATTTTTTCAAGACACTAGTAGGCAATGGACAGACGTTTTCATTGCTCATCTGAAAAGCACGACCTTAGCAACAGCGATTTGAAATGAAATAACAAAGCAAGAAAAACAGCAAAACAGGCACTGAGGCATTCACGGATCAATCACTTAACTCGTGCCACCAAAATAAAATATCTGCTTATCAAGGGAACCCAATTTGTGAAAGAACACTTAAAGTGAACAGAATAGCAATATTTGGGCTAAGACGAATCAAATATCATCTTGGATTTTGAGAAGAGATCTCGGTTCCATATCAAAAAACATATTTAATAAGACGTGGAGCATGTTTGCGCTTCCTTTTTAAAGAATCAACATCTAAGTGTTCATATTTTTGAGGAAGTCATGCTGCCACATGCTGAGGAGAAAATGCCACTGATATGGGACTTCCAACAAGACAATGTGATACAAAATACACTCAAAAACTTGCTAAGCTATGGTTCGTTGCTTACAGGGCTAATATTTTGGAAAGGCCCATACAGTCTCTGGACCTCTAGCCAATTGCAAACCTTGGTCAGATTCTTACAATCACATTTTGCCACGGTTTGGATTACTAGTATAAAAAGCATAATAAATTTCTTGGTTACTATTTGAAACTTATTCTGCATTTCTGTTATATTTAAAGATATATCGAACACATTAAAAATGTTCAGGTTTTTAATTAACAGCTTAGGAAAACATAAATTACAAATAAAATAACATTTTTACCCGAAGTGCGGAAACTAAATTTATTTTGGCCGCAGCTGTTTATTTTTCGAAAATCCTGACCGTGGATACAGTTGTCTCTATTATTCGAATCGAAATATTTTAAGTTTTATCGCTTTCAAGCGTCTTAAATTTTTTTCCCAGAAGTCGAGGTAAGTAGTTTGTTCCGATTTTAAATATTTAATTTAATGCACTCAACATTTTCCTGACATTTTCTTTTAAAAAGTCGCAGATTGAAGGCCAAAAAACAAGTTATTTCAATGTTTAAATGGAAACAAAATATAATTGGTTATTCAATAGCTAGCTCGAAGAAAATATTTTCCATTATTTATGGCATTTACTGTGAAAGTGCATTTATAAGAGGGATAGAATATACTCATATGTACACACAGGTGGTCAAAAATTGGTGTGCCCTTTCTGCTACCCGTTCGAATAAGGGTTCCTTTCCCAAAGTTTGCCAACCGGATCCTATTTCTATCACAGGGCTCTGGCTCTTCAGTTAGAGGTACAGTTGAAATTAAAGCCCTCCGCCAAAAAACATATAATAACAACCGTATATCTAATATAACAAAATTTGTATATTCTTGTGTATACACTTATGTAAAACACTAAATAATAATTTTATGGCACCGTTCATGGGCATCAAACTTTGGACTGACCTATTTTTTTTTAAATATACGGTTTTGATTTTCTTACGGTGGTACGGAACCCTTAGTGTTTCGTTAACACTTGCGATTGAAAAAATTACCATAAAATGAAATATAATTTTTTTTTTCGTCAAAATCATGCATATTAAGTAAACTTGGTTATACTGCCCGATAAAAATAGTCATATTTTGATTGAAAGTAGTAAAATGTGTATACAGTTTTTGAGCCATATTTTCAGTTATTATTTTACGAGTCATTGATTTCAATCCCAATATAACATCCCACGGATGACCCTCTTTAAAGCTTAGAACAGCTGAAAGCTTACAACATTTATTGGTTAATTTTCCAATGAATAACAATTTCTAATGGTTTTCAAGCTTGAATCATACAAAAAAACAAAGCTACATGAAAAAGCTTTTAAAAAATATTTCACAAACAAAATTTTGACTATAAAAAAATTTAAGTTCTTTGATAAACGTTACCCAACAGCGCTATGTCTAGAAGTTTTCAACTTTTATAACGCTTTCAAAATAATGGCAATGACCCAACGCGATGGTCATAATTAAGCCCCCTTCAAAAGAAGAAAAGCACAAAACAACAGGAAAAAAAGAAAAGAAAACAAAAACGTAATCAGAAAAAGGTTATCAAAAGAAAAACAATAAAAATCACGTGTTTCCATCTGCGAGTAGCAAGTAAGACAGAACTCGAAACCCAACACCAAGCGAGACGACACGAAATTCACGTAATGAGGAGGTACCACACGGAGCTCTGAACGAGAGTTCGTATAGTGTGTCACTCTCAGGCGGGTTTATACTTAAAGCCCTGAACCACCGCCGCCAGGCATATTGATGGATTTCAAAAATGGGTAGATACGAATAGATTGACTGACATTAGGATTAAGGTGGGTGAGGTTCTTTCAATTAACAATCTGGTACAATGAACCTAGTCCGACTACAGCTAGAGGCTACAACAGCTCCCTTTAGGAATGAATTCATAGAACTTCAAAGGTTTGTTTCCGTACGTATACGAGTACGTACTCGTGTGTATTGAATGAATGAATAATTCGCTTTTTGGCATATGTCACCATTTGGCACATGCCACTATCACATTATTCACGTGTATCCGGTTTTCTGGTGTGCCACCACCTTATTGCTTTGACAGCCAAACCCTATAGACATTATTTTCATCCCACTTCTCCCTTTTTGGAAGAGACAACAACGGAGCCAGGTAAGTGGCTTTGGGCCCGATTCGTCTCCTCTCTTATTGGCAAGAAGCAAATACGTATCACGTTTGTTGTACGAGCACCGAGGAGTTATGTTTCATCCTTTTCGTGGAACAATATCATAATTTGGCGGGCGCAATGCATAAACAATGTTTTCTTTTTTAGGTTTGGGCCCACGGAATGGTAAAACAGTGGCAAGTTGTTGTGATGGTTATGCCAACACGATACATCATAAAAAAGCATGAAGGGTTAACGAATGCCTTTCTAGCCAGCTCCTTGTCTTCCGCATGAACGCTTATGTAAACACATAGTAGTTCTTGGGACGGGGCTTTGGCTCTTGTTCTCTTGATATTGCCAAGAAAACTTTCAAAATAGTCTTCTCATCTCGCGTCGGTTGTTTTTTATTTTTTTTTTATTTTCGTGTTCTGGTTCAGTTTACATGGAAATTCCACTTCCGTGCGGAGCAAGACAGTTGAGTATCGTTTTGATTATAAATTAGGGAAATCAACGAAAGCCTAAACAAAACACCGAACGTGATCGGATTGACGAAGGGGGAAATTGTGTTCGTTCGTCTAGCCCTTGTTTTCAGTTCATTTAAATAAACAATAATAACACTATGTGCCAAATGGTGAATGATACGAATTTTCATTGGTCCTGATGAGTTTTCATTGTCAGCTTTGCCAGGATTAGAGAAATTATTTGAGAAAATGCCAACAAAATCAAGGAGAGAGATCAGAGGCATCTAAAGTCAGGATGCATATTTGGAAGTCATCTTCTCTATGGTGTTCAGTTTCAAAAATCCTTTTGAAAATTGAACTCAATTTACAAACTTGTATTTCGAGCTTAAAGCAAACAAGCAGGGTTTAATAAAATTAAGACGAATCAGACGAGTGACGGCATCTCCAGCATACTCCTTAAAAAAATTGTCTGGTTTGTCATTGATGTTCTATGTTATCTATTTAACCTATGTGTTGAAAAAGGAGTATCCCCGCATTCCTTGAAGTGTGCAGAAGTAATTCCTCTATTTAAAAGAGGAAATCGAACGCATATTAACAATTACAGACCGATTTCTCTGCTTCCGACATTTTCTAAACTCTTAGAGAAATTAATTAAATCTAGAATGCTTTCGTTCCTGGAGAAAAACAACTTTTTCTCAGCTTTTCAGTTTGGCTTTAGGTCATGTAGGTCCACAGAGGATGCTATCCTCAAGCTATGTTGTCATCTATTTAAGGGCATAAATGCTAGTCAATCAACCATGGCGCTCTTCATAGACATGACCAAAGCATTCGACATGGTTGATCATAGATTGCTTTTCAAAAAACTTTATAACGCCGGTTTTAGAGGCATAATATACGAATGGTTTGCGTCATATTTGCACGACAGAGAGCAAAGAGTTCTTATAAATGGAGTAACCAGCAGTTCACTTAAATTAAAAAATGGCGTCCCGCAGGGATCTGTCCTGGGCCCCATTCTATTCTTGATCTTCGTTGATTCTCTTTTTAAACAAAGTTTCAATGGTAGTCCTATAGCGTTTGCCGATGATGTCGCATTCACTTACAATGGCAGATCATTTCTTGAGTGTATAAATCAAGTTAACGAAGACCTACAAAAGTTGAGAAATTGGTTCGCATTTCACAAACTGATTATTAGCGAAAAAACTAAAATTATGTCTTTCAAGCTATCAGAAAATGCTTCAACGAACTTCAATGTTTTCTATCACTTGCATGACTGTAGAAAGTTCTGTTTGCCAGTACATTCGTGCGGTCGGCACAATTTTATAAGAGACAATCATTGCTCTTATAGTTGCTTCGAAATCGAGTCTGTACATTTTTTTAAGTGTTTAGGGGTTTTCATTGACTGTAATTTGAACTGGAAGATTCATATTCAATCAGTAAAGTCTTACATGATGATGCTAACCCGAAAAATGTATCTTCTAAGACCACATTGCTCGAGAAATATTTTGAAAATGATTTACTATGGTCTTGCTTATTCCAAATTGCAATACGGCATTACGAGTTGGGGAGGTTCTTACATGAACAATTTTGGGATCCTTTTGAAGGCTCTGAAGCAATTGATTCGAATTGTATGTGGAAAAAATCGGTATACGCATAGTTGGCCTCTCTTTTGTGAACTAGGTATTCTTCCTCTTAGGCATCTTTATGTATTCAAAGTACTCAAGGAATTCTTCAAACAAAGTGGTAAAATACTGCAACTAGAAATTCTAGAATATACAACCTACGCGTTAATAATATGACTATGTTATGTTATTTTTTTTAATTAAATAAAGAATTTGTATTTTATTTTTAATATTTACATATTAATCAAACTGATAGTACCCCATGTCAGTTCTATTAATCAGTTAATTGAATTAAAATGTCATTTAACACTAACTTAATTAGTTACCTAATGACTTCTTTTTGTTCAACTCCACTTTAATAATATAAAGAAATTTTTGTTTGTTAATAAGTTTAAGTTTAAGAAATTGTTTTTTAATGAAGAAAGTTATTTATGATAGGTCGTGTTTAATGAAATAGACAAGAAAATCGCAACATCTATGGTGTTCTTGGACTTTTAAAAGGTTTTTGATAAGTTCGCGGTTACGTTTCTTCTATACAAGCTACAGTATAATTTTAATTTTGAACCAACAGCACGTAAGTTAATTAAAATTTATTTAAACAGGAGAAGTCAAGCCGATTGTTCTCGAGTGGGTTTGACAGAATTCCTCACTATTTATGCAAGATATCCTATCCTGCTGGTTGCCCATTTATTCAATGAAGAACCAGTTAAAATTGAATTCCAAAAAATTCAAGCAATTGTATGACGTAGACAACTCAGGATTGAAGTTGTGTTAAACAACATTGTGAGATTTTTAAACAATCCGAGCAGAAACACCGTTTGAGAAACATTTGAATTTGAGATCTTTTATATTCTTTTTCGATCACAAGCCTAATGAAAAACTCAAAAATCTTTTCCAAAGACTGATTTAAACCATTGCGTTTATTTTAATCTAGGTTTAAATATAATATTATATTTCTCAAAAATTATTTTTTGTCTACTCTGCTAAGTTTTGGAACTTTTTCTCATCTCATATTAAGAAAAAGACGAATAGCTTCGAAAAAGAACTACATCGACATTTGAAAAGTAACTTTTCTGTTTATACTATACTTTTTTTAAGGTTCCGAACCTCAAAAGGAAAAACGAAACCAATAAAGGATGATAACCGTCCGTCTGTTTGTATGTTATGTTTTCTCAGGAACGCGTGGAGGTATTAATTTGAAATTAATTCCAAAAAGTTTTGACTGTGGTGCCTTCTAGTTGTCAAAAAATCAAGCCTCTGATTTGACGCAGTCATAAGATCTAGGGCACTTCCCGCGGGCCTAGAATCATGAGTTGTGGCAAGAAGTGATGTCTTGCAGCGCGAGAAAGGAAAATTGTTAATTTGTAGTTACATAAAAACATTTTTCATTTAAATTTTACGGTGCAGGGTTCCGTACCACCATGCGTGCCGACTCAAACTTGGACATTTTTTTTTTAATTTTCCTTTTTATTTCATTAAATCTTGTTTTGTTTTTGTTATTGACTTTACGCCCCCAAATACTTTATGATAATAAGTTTCAAATCACTGCAACATTAAACTAAAAGAAAAAGTCTTAAAATGTTATGTTGTTTAAACATAATAAAATATAAATAAATACAAACAACTTAAGCTTGAAATGTACATACTCACAAGAGTACACGTTTATGTCTTCAAAAAAAGTAAACATTACAATTTAGTTCCATAGTTCACATGCGGAAATAGAACTGGTGCCACCTGTCTTCAGTGGTCCCACTCATGTATCTATACTGTCTCGGCGGTACTCCGATCTCCCGTCGACTTCAGCATCCGTTCTCTAAGAACTTATTGTTTGTTTAGCAAAGATTTCCAAGCAAAAATAAACATTAAATGTGCCTTCTGCGGTCGCCAGTTTTTGTTGTTAGTGCCCCGTCGCGTCGTCGTTCCGGCAGCTCAGTGCGTTGACACCACCACAAAAAGGGCCAAATGCACCCAATAGCTGTTAGCCTGATCTTCAGGAAACACAAACAACTGCGGTTTTCGATTGAGTGACACAAACACACGAGAAAACACAGCAGTCTACTTTTTTGTCCAACTGTCAAATTGTCATCATTGTCCAATAAGTGCCTTCTTGCAATCTCCACTCCACTTTCAAGTCGACGACGACGCGTGGGGGTTGCTAATACGGCTCGTGGTTAGGGACGTACTTCCATCACAAACAAACATCAGCAGTTACCATAAATGTATCTGGATTCTAAACAGTATTGCTAGCTTACTTATATCTGACATCATCGATGCAATAATCGTTTGGCTTACTTTCGTGTGGAGGACGTTGGCTGCTTTGGCTCGGACCGCGGTTTATCTTGGGCGCAAAAATAAAAAACTAAATGCATTTTCCGTGAAGGAGTAGAATGAAAACAACAAAAATAAAAAAAAAACAACTAAAAAATTAAAGCTGTCATTGGTTTTGGATTTCTTTTGTTTTCCGGAAAGAAAAGTGGATAACTTGGCACAGAACCAAGTTTAAGATTCCTCCTTTTTAGTTGTGGATGCTGAAGTCGAGGGTCGAGTTTTGGGGTTTTGTTGATTCGGTTCGGTCCCGTTTTGTCATTTGACACTGATATGATGTGCCATTGTACTCCTAATGGCAACAGTCGGATAAATGGGTGGGAATATGAAGTACAGTTTGAAGAATAAACACAATGCTTGGTTTGGAACGGCGAGATCTAAAGAAGAAAAGTTCATGAAACTTTTAACGAGTGAAAAATCCAATCCGTGAAGTAACGATTTATCAATTATGAATCTGTCTCTATAAACATTATTGTTGGACCGTTTGTATGTTGCTCAATAACTTTTTTATGGCTGAACCAATATTTGTGATATTCTCAGATCATATTAACAACGTCAATATGCGTTAAATAGGTTGACAAAAGATTATATAGGTTATTGCAATATTTATTTCATTTCAATATTTTTGTCGATAAAATTCTACGTATTAGAAACTACACTACATTCTTTTGACTTTAAATCTTTAACTTCAAAATCAATGAGGAAGCATTTAGAAGTTAAAGTATTAAATTGAAGTTGAATATGTTTATTCCAGGAGAGTAATAGGTTCACCAATTATCTGGAGTTGACGTAAACAACACTTCAAAAGTCATTGGAAGACCGGTGGTTTTTTATTGTCCTGCGCTTATAGTCGAACTCTTTGTTTGTCTTCGGCTTCAATATAATTTCTATTTTTATAGTAGGATTTGCAATCGAACAGGGATTCTGTAATTGAGCCTTCGTTTAAATTCTGATTAATTATTTCTTTCATTGATCAAACATCCTGGATTTTACGGGCATGATGTCCACATTGCTTACGGAGAAAGCAATTCCATACAAATTTCTCAACGATGCGAATGGATTAGCGAAAAAAAGATAGCTTTCTCAGACCCAGAATATGGGTTAGATTTTTCTACCCTCTATCTACGATAAGATTTCTGGTATTAAAATCGCGAAAGCCATGTCGCATAAAGTTGCGGGTATACTTCTTGGCATAAGCGAAAGATAGTGAGACAACTAAATTCGTTCGCACCAATTTCCAGGTTTTTTCGAAAAAGGAGATCAAAAACAATGGATGGATGACAAGAAAAACCCGAGCAACAGAGAGCAACAATAATCGATGGGATTGAAAGTTGCATTTTGCAGGATTCAAACTCCTCAGGCTTCAAAAGCTTGAGTAACACTTTCATATGCAGGTTTGATTTTGCGGTTGATAAAAGAGATAAGTTCATGATAACCTGTTCAATAAAAGGGTTGGCAAAATGTGGGGGTAGAGATGAAGAAGTTACCATGAAATGAAAAGATTTCTCTTGGGCCAAAGCTGTTCCACATTCGGACATGTGACGGCAAGTTGAGGATCATTTTCGTTGGCCATACGAATACAACCAGCAATGGAGAATACGAATGAGCCTTCATCGAGGTGAGACGTTATGTCACAATAAGGAAGACGTTCAAAAGTGGAAAATATTTCGCGCTTACAAATAAACGGATATTAAAGCTTTTCGCATTGTCTTATTGGAAATCAAACATTTAATCTTAAAGAAACTTTTATTGCTCAAAAAGCAATATTATCGTAGATATGTCCGAGTAAACTGTTTTTTTTCCACAAATTACGTGTGCAAAAATATATTATAATCATTTGTTTTTCTGAACCACTGTTTCAGTTTTTCAAGATTTTCTTTAAACTTAAAACACATTCGGATACGTCTTTTTTCCATACGAAAAACTTGTATCGTCTGCAAATGAATTCTGCTCAAATGAAAATTTAATATAAACTAAAAACAATATTGGACCGATAATAGAACCCTAAGAAATATCATTTTTCAATACGAAATAAGAAGAAAAAGATTTCAAGTGAAATATTTGTGCCAGCCACGATGCTTGAAGATCTACTGTTTTAGGGAAACACTACGACTCAAAAATAAGAAGTTGCCGTGATTTACATACATTTGTTATTCTTTAAGCTTTAACAATTTAAATATGTAATATTCTTAATAGACATAATAAATAATAAAACATTACTTACCAAGAGGTAAAAAAACATTCCTAACTATTTCACGCTTGACGAATCCTGAAACGAAAAACATAAAAAAAGAGAAGTTGAGATTAAATGACTTAAAAAACAAAAAAACAAAACAAACATGCAGCCAGACATAAGAAAGAGGAGAGCACAATGAGCACAACAAAAAAAAAAAAAAGATGTTTACCTTGAAAAAGATGGAATAACTTGACCACTGAAAGAGGCTGCTAGGTGGAACGGATACAATAGCCACAAACTGGTTACTTCATTGCAAAATGTTTCGAATATCCTCCAAAAGGAGCTTAAACATACGCCAAGCGAAAATGATAGACGGCGAGGTGCTGGAGCTCAAAACAGACAGATAAAAAAAAACGAACACTCCATGCAAGGAATTGGTTGTTTTTTTATACATTACCGCTCCCTAAGTTGCAATATTTTTTTTTTTTGCCTTTTATTTTCAACTTGTTCCGCATAATCGCCTCTAACAAATAAAAGAAACAAAATCCCGTGCAAAGCCAGAGAGACCAAGACACAAATCTCCAAAGATGGGGCTGCAAATATCTATATGCATTCACGTACATCTATAAGCAGGTATATTAAAATGAAAATAAAAGCCATGACTCTGGGGATGACTAGCGAGTCGAGTAGAAGTCGAAGTTGTTTTGATAAACGTGCGCTTGAAGTAATTTCATGAGATTAGGTGTTACCCAGATGAGTGTTTGCCGGGTAGAGGCAATTTGCCTTTGCCCTGACTCTGGCTGGCCTGTTATCCCAGCGAATATACAAGGAAAACACAACAGGAGGGAAAAGTCACACCTAACTCGTTTCCCTGTTCTTGTCGTAGACCAACTCGTATATGTATATGTATTATATTCACTTGAACTTCCGGCTTTCGATGGAGGCATAAGAGACGCGAAGCGCACAAAATCATGAAATAAAAGGAAACCCCAGGCGAGGATATAGAGGGTTATGGTTATAAAACGTTTTCCTGGGACACAGGGATATGGGCGAATTCAATTCCTCATGCTTGTATGTGTGTGCAGGCAGCATCTATTTGACTCTTAGGAAAATGCTTGCATTATTGATTTTCCATACGATATAGTGAGTGACTCCTTTCCTTGCTCGAGCACGTGTGTGCCCTAAGCTTTCTGAATCGGAACTTTAGGGCTGTACGAGTATGTGAGAATATCTTTTGACGATATGGGGAATATAAATTGATTGGTTTTTCTTCCATTATGTCCGTATGAAGCAGGCTCTTATCGATATATGAATTTTTCTTTGGCTTCTTTATGATCTGTGCAATTTCCTGTGGTTTGTTTCTGGTTTTTGAAATGAAATCATTGGTCGTAACCTCAATATTGAAGAAAATGTTACCAGCAACAAATATGTTAAAGCCTACTTCCAATACGTTAGAATTGATAAGGTCAAAAGGGCAAAAATTTAATTATGTCTACTGAAGTTTGAAAGATAAAATCAACTCTTTACGGGACAAGCAAAGAACTCAGGTTATTTTGTGGAAGTGATCCTTCTTTGTCAATGTATATGAATAGTAAATAACTGCTTATCAGTCCCTAACTGCCTTCAGTTATGCATTTGAGAGAGTGGCAAGTTGTCCCTCCGGGATGTCCACTCTCTCAATACTATTTAGCCATCTGAGAAGTCCAAAGCGCAGTTTTTTGAATACACGTCTTCTCCATATCCTGTCAAGCAAAGATGTCTTCAAACGTAGAAACACCATGCACCTCGTTGGATGACGAGTAATTTAAGAGCAATGATAAACTTCATACCGACACAGGTCCTTCTTATCAACGATGTATACGACAGACTAAGCACAGACTAGGGTTTCTAAGATTTTGCTCCATCTTGTTGAAGGCGAATGACACAAAAATGTTGTTCTAAAGAATAAGTTAAGTTTTGGATGACTGTAGTCATCTCGGATCGCTGTTCCTGGGGTGATCAGTTCACCCCGTTCTGAAAGAAGTTTATCAGAAAAAAAAATTAAGACTAGAATTGAAACTTGAGGGAATACAAAGTTTCGGCTTAGGTAATAGCACAAAAATCTTTTCCGGAATATGGGTTTTATTTTCCAAAAAAACTCTTACCAATTGTGTATATATGGCCAAGCAATCCAATGCTTAAAATAATATCTTTTATTAGGCTGGTTTCCCAATTCTGCATTGAATGATGTGACAAAAGACTGGTGATATGGAATTTTCTAGCAGTCCAGTGAGAGTATGGGCTGGTTAGTTCGCAAGTTCGACTCGCAAGCACTCAGTCTTGACAGTATTTTTAACCTCCTTTAATCTCTTCCAAACATTTTGAGGATATGGACAACTGCATTCAAGAGAAAGTCGACGGTTTTTCGACGTAAAGTAAAGACCGCGCAGTGAAAGTGTTAAAATAATAATGGATAAGTTCAATTGGTACAGCTTGGTGTTTTTTTTTGCAAATAAAAAATGAAACTTACACGCAATATTTTTTCCTCCTTTCATTATTAAAAGAGGATCCTATGAAAGCATGAACTGTTGACCAATTTACAATCTACGTATATCTCTCAATGTTGTTTCATGACACAACAACTTCAATAAATGACGAGCATGTACGAAAATGCCTCCCATACGCCTCAAGCTAGTTTTCATATCCAACTCCTGTTCACATAATAATCAATCACATCGAATTAAAAAGAAGTCGACTTTCAAAAGCACGCATTGCATAACAAGTAGGCGCACAACTCTATGGTATCTATTAAACTAAGCCTCGCATCATGATAATTGCAACATTTGACCAAACACCAAATCTGATGCGGTAATCGCAGTAATCTTCACCGACCTTCACCGAAATCTTAAAATCTTAACGCTTAATGTAATAAATAAATCAAATAGTAAATTAATAACAAAAACTAAACGATTTGCGACCAATTAATGAGCCATAAGTCCATCATGGACAACAGCAGACAACATCGTTTGTTCGTTGCCCCCATGCGACCACATCTAACCAATTGCTCGCTAGCTATTTCTTTGGTGATTGATGAAAGAAAAACAAAAACAAACACTAATTCGACTACCCAGTCAATTAGCGCACAAATTTGTTTGTTTTTGTTTTTTTAATCAAGCTCAAATAGATAGTTCTCATAGAATAATATTTTCATATATTATGCAATCATTGGACAGGATTCAAAACCCGAAAAAATAAAAACGGACAAGCCTATTTTATTCATAAAATTAATATCCGAAGAGTCTTTCTATCTTACTAGAACTAGAGAGTCAGTTTTAGAAAGTACTGGCTAAGCAATTCCAGCTAATGATGGTTATTTGAAGTTTTTCGAATAGAAGGTATTCCAGAATCAGAGCTTTGACTTATGTCGTCATGCTGCTTTATATCTAAAATAAATTCAATAAATATAGTGTTTCTCTATTCTTGTTAAGCTTCACATTTTCTACCCTTATTTTTAAAAATTTGACAAGTCCGAGTCGGACACGCACACGAAGGTTTTAGTTTTTTAAAACAAGTCTTTTGAATGTGGAACCCCTATATTTTGAGCTTTATGTTATATTTATTATTTATTAGCTGTTCAGACCAACGGACGGACGAACAGCGCAGTCTAAGAACTAGGGTTCCGTTTGCACCCTTTGCTTACGGAACCCTTAAAATTATGCTTTTTTGTTAAAACTCTGCCAACTTTTTGAATCTCTCTAATTCGGCTTTAAATCTAGAGTTTTGGAACCCAGAGGTGGGTTACTTTTTTAATAATCAATTTTCAAATTTGTTAAGTGACTTTTTAATCCAAAATATTTAAGACCCTGCTCCTTCATTAACTATCGTTCTATCTTTATTCTGTCTGGATTTTCTTAAGTTTTCGAAAAAGGCCTAGAGAGGAAGCTGTGTCATCATAATGTCAATTTTGAATGAATCCCGTATTCCTGCAATTTTATTGATTGATATTATAACAGTATTAAAAATAGTTTATCATAGCTTGTAATTGTATAAAATAAATAATGCATGTTTTTGAGGATTTTTCTACGACTTGGAAAACCGTTCACAAATTGTTAAAATTAAAGATTATTTTAATCAAAGTATTGTAGGTGTTCCTCCAGGCTCTCCCTTGAGTCCTCTGCTATTGTTTTTTTTTTAATAAATTCGTTTTGGCATGATCTTGTTTCACTAGATTAATCGACAGAGCACACATCTCTTTCAATGCAGTATCTTAACAAAGCTATGAGGCAAATGTGCCATCTATGTCTCAATTCAGACTAAGCTACAATAAGGACTTGTCTGCTGAAGTGACACGAATGCAAACAAAATAGAATTTGTTTATGAAGCTTGAGATTCTTTGATTGACGTTATCGTCTGTGTGGCATAAAAAGTAGTTATGACAATTGAAATAAGATAAAGAATGTTTGATTTGACTGGTTCAAAAGTTAAAAAAGAAAATACAACTTTTAGATCCTCTACCCAAAATTTCAAGACGAAGAATTAATGAAGCAATGATTATAATGACTTTTGAATCTACCAAGTTTCCAAGACATGATTTCTGAACTTCTAATGGAAACAGACTTCATGAAGTGGAAACTTAGTTGCGTCAAAAGTCATTATGATCTTGAAGTAAAAGCTTAGAAAGCACAAAGGATAATTTCTGAAAACGTTCTCAGCGCTGGAAACAAACTTTGATCAGTTTTGTTCCGAAAAACAGTGACATTTTTGTGAGTGATGGTTGGGGACTGTTTACATATCCTATTGAGAACTATTCTTAATGTTTTCGATCTTGTCTTATGTGTAGGTGTATGAAAGAAAAAACAAGCAAAAAGCTACTGAGTGAACTGAGTGCTAACATACTTTTTGCTAAACCTTATCAGAAGGAAAAAATTATTATTTTTGAAATACAAACGCAAAATCTTTTCTACGACTTCACCAGTTGTGTGTACGTGTTATATTTTGTGCGCAAACGTGGAGGTTGATCCTAAAGTTCATTGCCGAAAGCTTCAGTTGCTTTGTCATTGCAGTTGTGCTCCTCGGATGATTCTATGAGAGGTGGACACGTGGAAAATGCCGGATATTAAATTCAAATATCCCCCCTTTCTTGAAGTCTCGCAGATGTACGAGTATTGACTTAATTTAAAACAGATCACCATTTTTTTTTGCCAAATTTCATTGGAATTCATGGAAGCAACGTTGTTACGTTAAAAAAAATAATAAAATGAATATAATAATGTATCTAAATTCCGATTCGTTGGCAATTCTATTATTATCAAAATTGAATATCTTTTTCATTCTTTAACATCCGACAAATGGATTTGCCAAACGAAGGGGATTCATCCAAGTATGAACATATAGTTCTTTCAGGGTTAAAAGGCAAACACAGAAAATGTGTTTCAATCCTTAATGGGAGTTTTGTTGCTACAGCTACCAATTTGCTTCATTATTCCGAGGTACTGAGAAGGGAAATTGAGATCTAATAAATTCAGTACAAAAGAAGCGTTCGAGTATATTCACAAAAGCAGATAAATGCGGAGCGGGATAGAATTGTGGATGAAGGCACTCTGTTTTTTTTTTCGGGGAGACTCTCTTTCAATCCAAGAGGATGGCGAAATCCATTTTATTAACAGCGTTCAATGGGAGCAGTGTTAGAATTGTATTCTTTGAAAGGATCAATGGAAAGATTTATGAGACATGCAGGGGGGTGAGCAAACAGTAGAGGGATTAATAAAACTTTTGGTTAAAAGCAATATGAATGAGAAGTAGAGGATGTAGAATTATATATGCATGATTTCTATGGCGGTAACATTTCAAATGCCAATGCATCAAATTTGTTACATTGTCATAGAATATATACTTTTTATTTAAGTAAGAATATTACTCGATACATTTTTTGAGCTTAGCTTAGGTTTTTTGTTGTTTCAAGTCGGTATGGAGCCATTCGTGATTACATTGTTTCTTTGGATTAAACACAAAAATAGGCAGAAACTTTAGATCGGGGATTTGCTTATTATAAATAATTATTTATCAATGAATTATCTTGCGAAGATGAGATTATTTCAATAATAAATGGCTTTTTTATAATATTTACAAAAGCATCTGATATTTTCAATCAAGGCATACTTCAACAAAAATTGCGCAAAAGGTAATGGAGCCTGTATAATGGGATGTCAAGGGAATTGTTAAGATAGATGACCTGAAAAATGGACCCACTTTTATAGGCACTTGTGAGAAAGCTATCAAGGAAGAGAAGTGAGGCATACTTAGAGCTTATGGGTGCTGATTTAGCCAGAATGCACAACAGCATACAACGCCGAAGATGCGATTGCAGCTTTCGGGAAGTTAGTTCCGAATTGTTCGGATCAAGTTTAAATAAGATCAAAAAGCTTTACATACAAGTTAAGGAATAACTAGGAAAATTTGATTTTTTCGCAAAGTTTGTGTGCGCTTTAACACAGGATTCTGAGCTGCATTATTTTCCATTAACATTATTCTTCAAATCTGGCTACTACCATCTTCTCTTAATTTTAAGGAGCAGCTCAAAAGCTGTAAATGTTGAAGATTGCAAGATAGAAAAAAAAGTGCCAAGAAATTAGTTGTGAGTTGGTCCCTATTTTTAAGCTAACAGAAAAATCACTTTTCAAATTTCTAGCAGCCGCTATCCATTATGGTACAAACTTCTTTGACTGAAGTAAAAGAAAACATTTGGCACGGATTGTGCAGTGGTCAAAATATATGATTATCTTGCTTTGTACACTGCTGTCTACAATTTATCGGTAGCTAACTGCACGGTATTTCTTTTGATTTTTTGTAAATTTGAATCTTTTGAAGTTATCATTTGTTTCCTGTTTTTTTTAAATGATTTGTTCTCGTGAAAATTAATTAAAAATATATAATCTTTGGTGTGTCTGTATGTTGCTTATTAGCTTTTAAATTATTAAATTAAATATTGCTCTTGATCGGATCATAAGTATATATGTCCTCAATTACGCGATTAGCTAAAAAAATTACAAAGGCGGCGCTGAATTCAAAATACCAAAAATGCTCAATGTATATTATATTCGAGAGACCCCGAAAATCATTTAATTAATTGATTGAAAAAGATGATTTTAATTAAAGTTTAATTAAATTTTAAACAAAAGTCTTCAAATGAATTCAAAAAGAGTTCAACCAGTCTAAAAATATTAACTTGAATTGTTTAGATTTCTTCAACCATTCGTTGTACAATGGCTACAACACAAATGGGTAATGCAAGTACAAGTTGTTCTGTTCAATTTAATAGAAGGTTTAATCGCTTGTAGTCTAAAAAATGATATTGTTTTATTGAATTTGCTAGACATTTCATAGTTGAACAATTTTTGATTTCTTATGTTGAGCGAAAATGCAATAAAAACAGTTAACATAGAGATTTGAAGACATAAGCAAAGAAAAAAAAAATGGCAATCAATCTACGTCGCCTCGAACAGAGAAACTTTCCAAAATTTTGTTGTTTTTGTTTTTCGTAAACGATTTCGTGATTTGCCTCTTCAAGTCGTCTTTTCTGTTCAATTCCCTTAGCAACAATACAAATTAGTTTTGTATAAAAAAATCATGACTCAAGCAGTCTTCACTACGCTCAAAAAAAAAAATAATTCACTCAACACTGAAAGCCTAACCGAAACCCCAATCTCAGAGATAATCCTCAAAACGACTTGAAATGAGTACAACAAAAGAAAAAAAAAACAAATATAGAAACCCGTCAGCCGGTGAACATTCATCAATCAAATACTTTTACAGCCTCAATTGTAGGCTCAATAAAACGCAATGAAATTGTTTTTCTTGTTTTTTCTATCATTTACCGAGCCTTATTTTTTGCCTTTGAAGTTGGCGACGACGGTGTACTTTATGTTCAGACCAGACTCCCATTCATCCATCTAGCTAGCTTGTTAAACTTTTTTTCACTTGTATTGTTCTTCCACATTTGGAGATGTTCATCAATGAGGCAGGGTGTGGAAAAGATCCAAGCCCAATATGTGGGAAGATACAGATACTCGCATTTGCATTGTAAGCTTGGATGTTCTTTATAAGTTGTTCGTCACCTTGATGATTGGCAGACCCACTGAAGGAGTATTAAAAATAATTTTTTTTATAAATATATTTTTTTTTATCTTTTTTTTTTGTTTTAAATGAGTTCATTTGCCTTGGTAAAATAATGCATTGCAAGTTGGATTTGTTCTGAAAAGGCGCTAAAATGACTAATTATTTTGATATATTTCGAAAACAGGTTTGATGACTTGCGATTTTGCCGAACCCATTTTTTTATCGTGAAGCTAACAAAGTTGGAATGTAAATTTTATGTGTCCGCCCTCAAAATTGGAGAAGGAAATACTTACGAAAAAGGAGCGATTATGGCTATGAGAGGATGACCTTGTTTGGAAAATTAGTTCTGAGGGAAACTCCTCAAGTGTGCTGGTTTTTTTTTTATTTTTTTTATATTCAATAAGGTCAGCGATGACATTGATTAATAGTTTCTAATAAACCATAGTAAAGTTCTCGTTTCTTATTGAAAGTTTATGTAAGCTTTGTGTTTTTTCAACCACGACCATCTACGACATTGAATACAATTTTGTTTCGTTGAAATATTGAAATATTATGCTAGAAATTGGATACCAACGGGGAAGTTGCTACAAGTTACACAATGGGAAAGATATACTACTGTGTCCAAAAAATAAGGTGACATATGAATTTAAACTGCGCGCGTCGAAGGATTTGGAAATTTTTCTTTCTTTTTAGGTTGGTAGTACTGTCAGTGACATCTATGTGAAATTTCATGTCAAAATATATTCTTAGTGTTTGAGATACGCGTCGTTTTATGAGCTGCTAAAAGTGAGTTTTTCGTTTTTTGCGATGTCGAAATTTATTGAGCAAAGAATTTGCATTAAATTTTGTTTGCGGAATCAATTTTCTGCTGCGGATACGTTGAGGATGGTGCAGAAAGCCTTTGATGATGAGGTTATGTCTAAAAAAATGTTTACAAGTGGTATAGTGATTTCCAAGCCGGCCGCGAGCGTGTGTAAGACGAAGAGCGTTCTGGGCGACCATCAACCTCAACCGATGAAGCCCACGTCCAACAAATCAAAGATTTGGTGTTGAAAAACCATCGATTGACGATTAGAGACCTAGCTGATGAAGTTGGCTTATCGAAAGGCTCAGTCAATACCATTTTGAAAGATGCTTTGGGCCTCAAGCGCGTCAAATCTCGACTGGTACCGAAAACATTGAATTTTTTTGTAAAAAAGGCGTAGCGTTGAAGTGTGTGAAACAATGCTTTCCGACTACCAGGATGTCATGAAACGCATTATAACTGGCGATGAGACTTGGATCTATGCTTACGACCCCGAAACAACCGATCAATCGAGCGAATATCGTGCCAAAGGAGAACCGAGACCAAAAAAACCGCGCCAAAGTCGCTCAAAAATCACGGTCATGTTGGCTGTTTTCTTCGAATATCGTGGTGTTGTGCTTTATGAATTCCTTCCAACCGGCCAAACAGTCAACAAGGAATATTTTTTAAACGTTATGCGTCGTTTGCGTAACGCTATCCGCCTAAAAAGGCCGGAATTGTGGAAAGACAATTCTTGGTTTTTACACCACGATAATGCACCATCCCATACCGCACTCGTAATTCGTGATCATTTCGCCAAAAACTCAACCCATATCGTTCCGCAACCACCGTATTCACCTGATCTGGCGCCGTGCGACTTCTGGCTGTTCAACAAGCTCAAAAGACCGCTCCGGGGACACCGTTTTGATACGATAGAGGAGATTCAAGCCGCAGCGAAGACGGAACTGAAGGCCATCCCGGAAAGTGACTACAACCAGTGTTTCAAAGATTGCAAAATCCGTTGGCATAAGTGCATTGCATCGGGAGGGGATTACTGTGAAGGGGATGAAATTGATTTGGAAGAATAAATAAAGAATTTTCAAAATAAATACAATGTCACCTTATTTTTTGGACACAGTAGTATATATTGTACTTTATAATCTGAGTACGGAACAATCTCTTTAAACTCGACATGAGCTGGCGGCAAAAATTAAAAGCAGGACCTAATTAAGACCTACAATAATTGTACAGCTTCATCCAAAAGTAGGGTGTCTGTTTAAATTTCCCCCCATCTTTTGTTCAGTTTAACTAAGGAGGTTGTTTAATATGGGTCGATACTTACTCGAACAGTGGATCATCATAAAGCGCCATCTTGCATATCAGACTAGTGTGTGATGTGTAGGCTAAAATTTGTGTTCCTCGGCGCAATAGCTGAGATTGTGAATGAAAGCCGATCTTGCGAACTGCTTCGGTCTGCAATCACAAAGATAGGCACTTAGTATACACATAGGTTTTGGCGAAAACCGTAGAGAAGTAGTGATAGATTGGTGCGGTTTTTGGTTAATAGATGTCATGTGAGATAATGTCATTAAATGAAATGCGTTATTTAACAAAGATGACTTGCTTTCTTTCTGTTGAAAATGATGTTTTAGATGTGAACGACATTTATTTTCAACAGGATATCGCAACTTTCAACTCAGTTGTTGAATAAACAGCGCTATTCCATGACAAAAATTGTTATTAAGGCAGCTAAGAGGAAATATTTCATCAAATGAATAATTATAGGGGTCTGCTTTTTGGCATTGTTTTTTTGTTACTCGTTAACTCTCTTAATAGATGAAGAATGAAGAGGAAGGAATATTTGCATACGCTCAATTTGCAGTATTTTATTCGACATTCGCTGACTCCGGAAGATTGTATTTTGGAAGACTGGTTCATAACCTTTATGCTTTAACAGAGCAAATGACCATGGTTTTTGAAGAAGTAAAAACTGCAGGAAGACCACCAAATAGGTCAGACTACTATCTGTGTTCGAACACTCCACTTAAAGCGCCATTTATTTCATCCTTGCGGCAAATGCTGACTGGATCAGATATGAAAACAATATAAAAGTTCCAGATCGATTCTATCACTCGAACTTAAGAGATAGAATACATGCAATAATGTTGCATTTGTCATTTGATTGAAATCTACTTATTTATAGAATAAAATTATATTGAAAAACATACGATTCCTGATACACTTATAGAGGAAAAATATAGAACTTTAGGTGTATAGCCTTTTTTCGCACTTTACCATATAAAAGAATGAATTTTCGCGGGATCCCAGCAAAACTAGTCCGGTTATGCCGCACACAAAAAGTGGTATACTTTAAAGTTTGGACCAAGAACTTGTGAATTATTCCATTAATACAATTCTTGAAAAGGTCAAACAGGAAGACAAAATCCTTTTCAAGTCTGTTCAGCTGTTAGAATTTCATCGAGGAAATTTGTCTTCGTCGAATAACAATGAAAAAATAAAGGATTTTTTTTAACCTGTGTTTCGGAAGAAATATCAACGCCAAAAAACGAGACCTTGCTTGAGATATGAAGAAGACTCAACCTACCAATGCGTCTTTGGCTTATCCGAAATATCGGATAAAAGCTCCTTACTTGAAGGAAAAAAATGCTCTAAAAATGCTAATTCTCTTTATGGAGCACAATGGGGTTTAAGGAGTCATCGCCAACAAATATTTCCCGTCCGTTAATTATATGGACCTGGTTATGAGGTGTGCGAAAGGAGGACAAGGTATGAATGTTCTGTTCGAGCAATACAAGATGTGGATCTAGTACGCAAGCAAAAATGAGGCACGAATAGACAACAAAGCTCCAGGTAAGAATGTCTTCGTATCCAAGGCACCCAGTTCCTGACAAAAAGGAACACAGATTCTCCGGTCTCAAAACCAAGCAATCAAGGAAGCTAGGAAGCAAAATTTCACCAATAGTTGTAAAATTTTCAAATAGATGCCAAGATCAGAGAAAAAGAAGTAAATGAGAAGGCAGAGCAGGCTGCCTTGTTGGTTTTGAACAAAAGGTGATTCGTTGGGGTGAACTTGTCGACTATCTTATAATCACGTGATTAAACACTTCTTCTGTACTTTTTTTTTTACAATTTGTCAAGCTCTGATTATTTTTCCAACGATTGTTTATTAGTGTATTATTTCATTGTTACATATTTTTGTCTTTTTAAGTGACCAAATTAAAGTGTGTTTTAGAGATTAAGAAACAAAATATCATCGCCACCTATCCACACCCATAAATCCATTACGGGCCCAACCCTTCTTATTACCATACATCAATAAAAATATTTACCACATGGCGGAACGACATACCATGCCATAAAATAAAGCAAAATAATCATTAATTTTATTTCAGGCTTACGTGGCTTGTGCATGACGTGCAGCCGCCTTAGATCAACTGCAACAATTCACGAAGATGAAAGTGAAATTTGAGGAAAATCTCTCAACCATACAAAAATGCAAGCATCTTTGCCAAGCGCAAGCTAGGAGAAGAATGACATAAGAAAATAATTTGTACAGAAGAACAAATTTATTGCTTGAGTCTATTAGCCAAAATTGGGAAATCTATACTCACAGATACAGATACAAACAAATTAATACGCCAGCAACAATGTTTTTATTGCTCGTAGTTAAATTAAACAAATGCAGTAACTTATTTTGGAAATTTTTTGTTGAAGAAACAGGGAATAGGATGCATCCGAGTTGGGCGCGTCGCTTTTACACAGCAACGAAATATCCAAGGGATGGGGTAATAAATTATCAATTGGCGAGTATAAATCCTTTGGCAGCAAAACTGCAATTTATAGAAAAAGGTTAAATTACAACGAGGCGAGAAAAAAAAGAAGATGCAGAAGGAGAGAAACGACGACGAACGATGTGTATGGTCAAGGATGGCACAAGTTGTAAGAAATTTATGATTTTCAATCTGTTCTTGGCAACGCGAGCGAAAAACACATTTTAATCAGTTTTTGGGAAAAATTGTAAATTTATTGCAAGCGAAGATGAAGAACCACAGAGCAATAGCTTGAAGTGATGATTTATTTGACTTCGGTAGTTAGATTTTTATTGACGTTGGCGTAAAATTATAATTGTTACATTTATTTCGGAACCCGATAGTCTTTATTAGATTGCTTTCTTGTGTTTATTATGGAACAAAAATAGGACGTACAAATTTAAGCTTGCCTGTTTGCTGTCACCGCAATGATATTTTTTTTGTTGCTAACAATAAAAAAAATATTTTTTTAAGCTATCATATAATTACAATTCGTGATGCTTTATGACATATAAATTGTTCGGATAAGGTGATAAGACTTTTGCACTTTTTTTCCACCCGACGGATCTCTAAAAGAATGCATTTTTCTGAGATTCTGCAAAGTCACAGTCATTTGGTCAATTCTTTTTAATCAAATAAAAAACTTCAGGTTAGTGTCCCTACTTTTAAGCGTCTTCCTTTGTCATTGTTCTACAAACTTTTTGAAGCAATCAAAAGGTTTCAAAAAGATTCAAATTCAAGGGTTCCGTAGCCCGGAGGACAAAGCCCCCAAGTGCGAGTCTAACATGAAGGGTCCGTGCCAACCTTCAGTATGCAAAGCTTTATATTTCTCATAGCATCGCACATATGAATGAGTAAACCAAGTAACAATTTGTTTAATGTTGTCATGCGACGCGACATCTAGTAGTGATTTTCTGAACCTAATCCGATAAAAGCTCGAAATCGGTTTTCATGCGAAATGAGAATTTTTTTTTTTGTAAACGATCACTTGCGAATTAAGAATATCATAATCAATCTGTTTTTTTTTAGAAATGTGTGAATTTATGTTTCTGCCGTTTTTTTTGGCAATTTTATGCAAAAGAAATACATCTCAAAGTGACGGCAAATTTGATTCAAATTCATTCTATGCTTATTTATATAAATATGATCCAAATAGCAAGTGGATTAGTTGAGCTACTTAATAGTTATTGAGTTACAAAAACATGCACCAAAGATAAGATATATCATTCAGAAATCCTGCTTCATTTGAGTTAAACCAAATTCCATGTCAATGTTGTGAGCCTGATTTTTTTCATTATTAAGAAATCTTGCAAAAGTAATTTAAGTATTCAGACAAAAAGACGCATTCAGAGTGTTGTTATGTTGTGGCTCCCGATTCACCTTCAGTTTCAGGCATATCCTGTTTTATTCCAAAAGACTTTTATCCCAATAATATCCTACGAGATTTATCCGACTATGAGACATAGGACTAATTTTTCAAGCCGTTTAAGAGAGAAAACCTTCAAAGATGAAAACAATGCAAAAGCACATAAAAAACAAAGCAGAAAATTTACATTCTCAAATTCATCATTGGCAAAAGTGATACGGTAGGATTAAGGTTTAGCTTAGGAAGTTAAGAAAATGTTAGCTACACGAAACCGAGGTTGATTTGAACTTTTAGTGAGAAGTTTATGTGTTTTGTAATAATGAAGATTAAAAGGATAACCGAGCAGATAATTACTTAAATAATTAGAAGCACCACCAACCTTTCAATCAATTCAATTTGACTACCTATGTATATACATACATCGCATATATGCGTCTCCTTCACGAGATCATACCGTTTTCAAAAACTTCTGTTGAATCTACGCAATTTAAAATTTCCTTACCATGACTAATAGCATTAAATATCAACTCTATTAATCTGCCTGAAATGGAAATACACTTCCAGGACTATGCTGCAGTATAAAATATTTGATGCCCTCGAGCGATTATATTTCTTTTGGAATATCCTTGAAACTTGTGCTACCATTTACACAATCTCATTTTTAACGCTCTGTGCACAGTAGTAACCTCCACCTACCCGTCCGACAGAACATTTGCTCCATTCCAAATATCCTTAACCTACGTCATTGTTAAAGTGCACGATTATCGTAGGTGCTGTGGCAATAAAAATCGATTACTTTCACACCGAACAGAAAGGAAGCTAAAAAATTAAAACTTTATCATCGAGCTGTAGGTACATACCTTTGGCGAACCCTTTTTTGAAAGCGATTTTAGAATTTATTCATGTACAAAAAAAAGAAGACAGGACAATTTTAATGTTTTTCCCACCTGATCATCCCTTTTTTCGTTCAGTCCTTATGCTCTGCTGTTTCCAGGCGAGAGTATCCAAATTTTGGGCTGAAAAATACGAGAATTTGCAATTCAAATTTCCAGCGCCAGCGATGTTCATGAGGGTAATAATGAAATAGCAATTGAAATCATTAATCACTTGTTGTTAGGTTGAATGCAAAGATGTTAGCCAGGCTGAGACGGATAAATGATGGGAGATAAATTTTATATATTTTTGTTGGTGCGATTTTGCAAACCAATTCCAGTGAAACCAAATTAGATAATTATAACAAAGTGATTTAATTTAAACACGACCACAGGATAAGGAAGAGTCCAATAGCCGTCCATCGGTCGTCTTCGTTTGGAAATTAACAACCCCCGGTCAACCACCATTGAAATGAAATTTATTGCCTGCCCTGTCGAGCGAGAAATTGACCTGGACCTGGATCTAATTTTATTTTTGTGGGTGGTAATCATTTCTCTTCACCAGATTTTTGGCAACGAGTTGCAATGGACTAAAAAGTGTTTCGTTTAGGAATATTTAGAATGGCAACAAAGGTACTTGAGTAAGTTGAAGATTTGGTTATGTGAAGATCGCAAGGACTTTCAAAGGATACAACTAAAATGGAAGTGATTTATGTTAGAATTACAATATTAAGATTGAGAGGAATTATGATATTTATGTAGTTTGAATAATTCAATAGCAAATGTAATTTCTTTTACACAAAAGACAAAAAAAAAGTTGCTTGAATGTCTACAGATGAATCTATTCAATTTTAAGACAAGAGCGTATATTTGACCTTCGAGGTCTTCCTATTTAATAAGGGGCTACGAAATTAATTCCTTGCGCTGCAAGTCTATTTTCCCACCTAAGCAAAAAGGCTTCCTTAAGTGCAGGCAGATTTATGCAAAGTAAATCCGGCATTTAGTAATCCTCCTTAAACTCGACATTCTCGGATTCCCCATCGAAATTAATTACTTTCTTAATAACTTAAAATACCAGCAATCCTCGTCATGACGGTCATGAGCACGCTGCTAACAATTGGTACGACCAAGCTGTCTAGCGTTTCGGATTGCTTGATCATTGAACCAGAGGTTCGATCTTCTTGTTCTCGTTCTTCTTGGAACTGGCTTCGAAAACTCTCTTTTCTGAGGCATTATTGCCCATTCTCTCGATGTGGCCGAGCCAATGAAATTGACGAATTTTTGCCTTCCGGACTTTGTCTACAGTTCGCGGTTGTGCCTTCTCTTACCTAAGCCTTTGACTGTGAATCTGTTATTGCGAAATCATGCACCAGTTTCGCTGTCACAATAGAGTCGTTTTCCGGACACGCGTTGCAACTCAAATGATTTCGTGTCGGTGCAAACTATTATTAACTAACATCAAACAAGATGTCAGTCATCGTCATGTGACGTTCTCATTTAAATTTTTTTACGCTGTGATCTCATCACTGCTAATGAATAATACCATCCCCTCTGAAGACTTTTCCCTTTACAAGCATATTTTTGCATTTCAAAGCAATACATATAGCGACCGAAGAGGGCCGGGAAATAACTTTACTGCAGAGAAATTTATGTGCTCCGCCGCATAATTAAAATCACCTCATAAATATGAAAAGACACCAACACCACATCCACCACACCAAGCGGCCGCAGCTGCAGAGACACATTTTATGCTTTCGCAAACGAATGCCTCCGCGGAAAGGCTCTCTCTTTGTAACGCCAACAGCTCCAACTCTACCACAACTATTCCGCTTGTTGTAATATTTGTTCTATTAAGTTTTACGCTGCGGTATTTTCCTACTGTTTGTTTCCTTAAGTGCGCTGTGCAGTGGCATAACCTCTGATTTATGTTGCTACGGCGGTACGGTCCCTTTCTCTAAGCGGTGATAACCTTTTCTTCGTCATTAAAAGTGCTGGATACCGACCGCAACAGATTGTTATTCGACACAGATCCTAAGCTCGACTGGGCTAGATTTTTCGGCAAAGTTATTCATCTGATAAATTTTATGTGATACCAATTTTGATATAAAGATGAGGTGTGGTAGCGTTTACGACCAGCAATCAAAAATTGCGTCAGCAGGCGTAGCGCAATGTTCGTTAAAACTTCAATTACACCATCGCTACCTGAACCACAAATTATTCGAGAAGCTGCAGAATTAAACATTTCGATTTTAATTTATGTGAATGAGATTGGCCCTCGTTCCTATTGTTCCTGTTGTTCCTATTACTAACGAAACTACTGGCAGATAACCAAGCGAGGAGGCAGGCAGAACTTGCTGACGAATATACATCAATCGTGTACTTTGCGTCCCATATGAGACTTGGGAAGCAGGAGCTATAATAATTTATATATCGTCAAAAAGGATGGACGTTTTGTTTGTGTTATTTGAGGGAGGAAGAATCGTTTGGTTTTCAATTTTCTCAAGTGCTGCTGTTAGGAAAAACCTTTGAGGCGTAATGGAGTCTAGTTGATAGCATTACGTATTTAAATGTTTGTCCTCATTGCTTTGTCAGACTCGGGAAGTTGAAGAGAGGATTGGACCTAACCATTTGAGTGGAATTGAGTAATTGTTTTTTTGAGACGAAAATACATTTTTCAGTTACTTAAATGGATCGTCATAAACGTAAGAGGTATTGTCCTGTCTGGCTCATTAACTGCCCTCTGACTTAGTTTAGGTTTCGGTTAAGCTTACAACTATTTTCGGATCGATTTTCTTATTCGCAGACTAAGTGTTTAACTTGTTTCCTTATTTTAAGTTCTTTGTTTTTGAAACGAAAACACATTCGACGATCTAACCACTTTATCGATAGTACAGCCCTTTTGATGTAAACAGTTTGAACGATGCCAAACTTACCGGCACTGTCCAACGCATCGTAGTCCGTAGACGGTCGCACGTTGTGAGTGGGTATTTGATGGTAATCATGCGATTTCTGGATGGGACCGACTGTCATGGGTACTTTGGATTGCAGGACGATTTCAACGTTTTTGGCCTCCTGTGATTAAATTGAAAATTCTTTGCCTTGACTAAAGCCACAGCCTTAGTCTTTGCTGTTCTCATTTGATCCTTAAGCCCCAAGTGCGTCTGTCTTAACCTGTTGACTTTGGAATGCTTTTTGGTCTAAGCATCTTAGCGCGAATCTTCTTAGCAGCTCCACCGAATCCTGCAGACTTCGATTCAGCAATTTTTTTCATATGCTTTGCAGCGGCTGGGCTAAGCTTTTTTATATTCCACAGCTGGGCATTTGTTGGCCTCTTACGCTTACAGCTGATCCAGGAGTTGGCAAAACACATTGGAAATCCGAGACAAGGTTCCCGACAAACGCATCTGTTGGTCTTAAAATTGCAGATTCACAGAAGAAAGTTAGTCTTAGTTCTTAAGCATATGGTTGCTAAAGAGCTCTTAGACTTGCCTATGGAATCGCTCCAGCTTAAATTTTGTAAATAGTTCAATTTGAGCTGGTTTTCGAAAGGAGGTTGTTACAATCAATACAATGTAAGCTGCGTAAAAAAAAAAGTTTGAAGCTCCGCTGGATTACTTTGATTCTTAGTGAGTGTGCATCATGGCGACCATACTTGGCAGTCATGTCAGTCAATAGACTAATAGACCCAAGAATTAGAGAACTCTTTCGATCATCGTTGACAAAATCCGAGAAAAGAGTTCACTCTGTTTATGATTAGACAGTTGTGTGATGAAAATTTAGCTCTTCATTGCAAACGACACCAATATCATCGTTTGGAATAGTGGAACAGGAGATCCGTCGAAGAAATGTATTCGATAAGTTTGAGAAAGACGCTTGCGAGAATTGGTTATATATTTGCATTTGCCAAAATTGAGTTCTCACAGCTTTTTATTGCACCAAATGATGAACCGATTCAAATCGTTTTGCAGCAAACATTTAAAGCATTGATAATGAAATGTTTTAGAGATTTCCATATCATCCCCATAAATGGACAAGTCAGTGTCTTTAAAGATGCACATCATGAGAAGCAAGGTTATAGACGATATGCCCTAAGTGACTTCCTTGAGGTATCCCAGAAGTGGAGACAATAAGCCAAACTTATAACTGCCGATTTTCTAAGAAAGATTTTGAGCTAGACCTGAAGGACGAAGCAAATACAAAATCTTTTAGTGATTTCGGAATTTATTTTCATTGAAACCAATGCAAAGATGCCTAAAATATTTTTAAATGCTCATTCGTTTCCAGGAAAATCAATTAATCGCACAAAGAAAATAAACGACTACGCATCAATACATTATTGCCATCATTTCATAACTACTTTGAGCATCGATTTCAATCAAAAAGCTGGAGAATAAAACTCAATTAAAAAAATTCAGAAACAACAAAAGATTTATCGTTTGTGTTTTGGTGGTCATACATTAAATATGTAACATAAATCACAAAAACAGTCGAAATTCGGTATATAAACTTTTACAATATTTAGTGCAAACGTGCTTTAGTCAAGCGGCTGCAAACAGCAAACCCCATTCCAATAAGGGCTTGGGTAATTTATTTAATAGTCGATTTATTTCTCGAGTGAACAATAAAGTATTTGCAATTTACATAACAACGCGTTGAAAATTATTTATCTCATTTTTCTTTTTTATTTAAGTCAATTCATTGCGGAAAAATATGGATTATTGAATTTTTAATAAACAAAACAATAAATGAGAAATTACTCAGTACTTACATTTTTAATACATTATTTTAATACTTTCGTTTAAAGATTTGTGCGATCTGAAAATAAAAAAAGGAGATAAATTAAGTATTATTATAACGGTCATATTATAAATTTATGAAATAGAGAAAAATTAAAAATGATTTAACGTAAGTCAGAAAACAAAAAAAAAACGTTCACATTTTAAGGAATTATTGAGGTGACTTAAAAAGCTTTCGAAAAACAAAAATTAGTAGAAACAAGTAAGTTAGTAAAATATATTTTTTATTCGATAGTAAATTTAGTAGAGTTGACAAAAGTATCTGTTTATAAAGACGCTTTGACAGACAGTTTTTGATGGAAAACGTTTCGAGTTTTCATAAATTATTCAAACTATTGTTTGCATCATCAAATTTTGAATACCTCCCAATTCCAGCAAGAATACAAAACGTGAGTACGTCATTTTCCATACTTCCCTCGACAGTCAGCTTTGAAACTTTACTGGCATGTTTAATGGAATCACATAATATCAATAAAATCTGTTGTTTATGGTTTACTCAGTTTTATTCTTTTACAACAATGTGGGGTGACGGCTTCTAGCAATAAAGGTATACAAAGGACATAAACGTGAATAATTCCGTTTTTCAAACTTTATTCGCAGCACATTTTCAATGGCGTCGTTCGATGTATGTTAATATTTTATTTATTTTAATTCTTATTAAATAGTTAGAATCCCTCAACTATCGACGCTGTGAAATGTAGACGTGCTACTTTTCCTCTGCAAGCTCCTTAAAAATAACTCAAAACTTTCAAACTTTCACATCAAAGCATTATTCATTTGAATCAACATTTTTTGCTTCATGCAAAATTAATTTCCAAATGGTTTCCATTTTCTGATAGGAGAATTTTCTGAGGGTCCACATTTACATTTCCTTGCAATTATTTTTAACTTTTCAGTCAGTATGATATCAAAATGCTACCCCTAATTGGTCTCACTGGTGTGCAACTTCTCCTGCTAACGATATATAATTTCCCAAAAGCACGCAAATATAATAACAATAATTTTGTTCTGCAAAAATCCACTAAAGCCTCATTCAAGACTTGTTGCTCCTACCAACTTACAATCAAACGAAGCGGATGAACAAAATTGCAACCAAAGCCCTGAGAAAATGACGACAATCAGCGCGTTCTATACGAGTACAAGCTCACCCCAACTTCAAATGCCAGAAGTACTTCATAGGGGATATAAATTAAACGGTCAATGGGGGGAAAATGTGAAGAAAATTGCCAACTTGAAGGATATTGTTCACGACGAGTATATGTGTTCCGAAATGGTCAGCAGTATTGTTAAATTATCGATCGCCATTTCAGCCATCATATAATAAAATTTAACAATCAAATAAGTAACCGAGCAAAGCAACTACTAGTAGCAAAAGAACGAGGGCGTTCATTAATAGAAAATTGTCAGGTACGAGAATATACCAAGGGCCATAAAATCAAAGGACTGCCACTGTTGGTGCTTCAGTTGGCCACTAAGTTATTCATAGGCAATTCTGTTGGCAACCATGTTTTACTGGTAAGAATGATTTGAGAAAATGTTTTCCATGGACGTGCAGGATAGTCTTTAACTCCATGGCATATCAAATGAAATGCTCGATTGAGTTGTCAAAATTAAGGATCCAATATTTTTTGTTAATCAATTTTCGTTCTTTGTTTGGCTGTTCTTATGAACATCATTTGTGATTCTGTTTTTTTTTTTGGAAAACTTTCTGCCGACAAAACGACTTCAGACAGTGGAAAAGTGATATTTCATGGTTGGAGTCCGAACTGGGAGAGAGAGCTTGATGACGACTTATTAGTATTCGTTTAATTCGCAGTATTTTATTCAACAAGGTTGGTTCATCACTCTGCTGTCAGTGCTATGACTTCAAAGCAAGGCAAGAACAGAGCATAACATGAAGAAAGAATTCCAGTAGTCTTCCCAACGGCTAGTTGTGACGACCAAAAAAAAGTTCAAGATGTACCATACGATTCTAATCTGCAACCCAACAATTGATCCAATCGAAATGCCACTTTGCCTTTTATTCATAACAAGGAGTGCTGTGTTTGTTTACAGATACCATTTTTAATGCTTTTCCATACCAAAGGAGCATTTTTTCCAGTTCAGTCCTTTAAATAGAGAATTTTCAAAAAGGTATTTGGAACAAACCCAAAAAAAGTCTCGCACATATCATTTTATCTTTTGTATGATGAAAATGGCACCTTCTCCTGAAGATGTTCACTCGAGAGCTTCTCTCATGTTTTTTTTTTGTTATTTTCAAAAATGTAACATTTTCAACCTTAAATATTATTAAAGTTGGAAAGTTATGGTTATTTTAGACCCGCATCACAAGAAAAAATCCAACTTTCTTTTTAAAACAAAAGCAATTACCAATCACCTGCAAAAGCCAAACTCTAACCAATCAATCAATCATTGTCACACCCGTCAGTAGACTGTAATAAAAGTGCACTACCCTTCTCACTGCCAGTCCACATAGCACATAAAAACATACGCACTTTCAGTCCCGTGGCACAGACATAGCGTCGGGTGGCTCTTAACATTATCTCATCTCGGACTCAATCTACAATAAGTTAAATTTGTTTCACTCTTTTTTTTATGCACTTTAAATGTGACGATACTACGTATAGCCAAGGAAACTATCACCGAATCGCAATGACTTGTTACGAACCTCACTTATAATAATAATTATTATTTTTTTATAACATCAACTTCAATCAGATGAAAATGATCACAAGTTTGAAGAAAATGAAATTTACGACAGACCTCGGATACGCGCGTCAAAAACACTTTAATGTGAGTCCGTCTCGCGTGCAGAACGTGCCGAATGGCAATCATTTTATGATGAGTAGTAGTAGGAAAATATAAAAAGAAAACTAGCACACACAACGCCTAGCTCTAGTGTAGGTCAGGCACGCCCGTGGCTAAATATCATGCACGTACATATATTCACAGATGTGGAAAAGAATTAACTATGCTTTTTATTTTTTTAGCAATGAACATAGCAACATATGCGGTCGTTCATCTTTGCCCGTTGGCGACCGCCAGATCGGGTTGAAAGCGGCCAAGCAAATATCACAGAATTGGATTGCCTCAGTTATGTATGTTGGAAAATTTCGATTTTATACACAAATGTGTTTAATGATTTTGGCTAAATGTAACTTGAGTCTTTAAACATTAACATAGTTTTCTAATTTTAGATCTTGTTCTTTTTTGAAAAGTCCATTGGAAATAATGTTAACACATCTCGAGCGGAGTTAAAATTTACAACTTTGAAAACAAGTTACCACAAAAAATATATCTACAGCTGGAAATGACTTCTCTTGCGATAATATCTTTTGACACGATATATTTTTACAGCTTGCGAATCTCGGGGTCATTCTGCACAAAATCAGCATATTTGACAAGAATATAAAAAAGAAATAAATTTTTCAAATTGAAAATATAATAAAAAAAAATAATATACGATTCTTTATGAATTTCCAGCAAACAAAAACCAAAAAACAAAAATGAGTGTGAATTTTATTGGTGGGTCGTAAAAATAATTGACGCCACAGTGTGTTCTTTTCTCCTCTGTCAATGACAAGAAGAACTTTGATATCTTTACTGAGGTGATTGGTGTTCTTATTAAAAAGGATATCAACCTTTTTATTATTTTCAATCAAAATAAATTTCACTGAATATTTTTTGTTTTCGCATAAGGAATCCATTTAAACACTGAAGTTTATACGATTAGAAGCAACATATTCTGACGCGTAAAATTTGGCCGTGACATTTGTCTCAATGATTCAGAATGGCATGCATTTAAATTGCTTCATAAAATTTTAAACAATCAATCATTATTTTTTCTTTTTTAGATCAAAAGGCTAATGGGTAAACTAGAATAGATCTATTTTGGTTTCTTGAAAAATTTGCTAAATAATTAGAGTTTGAAAAAAATGCATTCTTTAAGAATTTTAATCTAAGAATTCAAAATTTTGAGTGAGAATTTTTAAATTTGTTGAATGCTTTCTTAGCTTTCAGTAGCTCAGAAGGTTCAAAGTGGCTGTCCCTCAGAAGAATTCAAATAGTTCCTTTTGAATTCATTGACTTCAACTGATTTTATGTGAATTCTTTGGGGACTTCAGCTAACATTAATTTGAATTCAGTAATGTTATTCAAAGTAATGCAATCATTTGACTTAATTCAATGAATGGTTGAAATAGCATGTGACTTCGAAATGACTTCAAATCAGTTTGGTTGAAATTCAATGGGATAATTTTCTAGAACAAAAAAAAAGGAAGGAAAATAATATGACGGTTCAGAAATGCAACTTTCCTGTTTGCCATATGACTCGTTAAGTCAAATATCTCAAGCGATTGATGCTGAACCAGCAAGGAATTGTTGGCTTAAAATTCGTTTAAAATCACTTGAACATAAACAAAAAGGAGCAAATTCGAAATGAGGAAAAAGGTTGTGTTGTCTGACCAAATAAAAAACCAGAAAATTGACTTCATGGTCTGCATTATCTTGAAATATTTATGACAAAAAAAAATCTCCAGGGCAATTTCGGAATCAGCTTTTCAAAAGATTAACGAACTTTTTAGACGATTTTCATGTCACGATAACGATAGTAAGGACGCATTGATATACGTCATTTAGCTTGCCTTGAACGAGACTTAAGGCGGTTGTACTCATTTTGGGACACCATCAAATAAAGCATTTTTGAGATTATTGAGTTAAAAATAAAAGAACTTCTAATCTCATAAAATATAAATTCACGCAGCATTTGACTTATTTGGGAAAATGTTACAAATTTACTTTGACACTAGTCAATGATTCTAATCTAGTGAAGCACAGTGTATATTCGTGTGTGTACTTCGAATAACAATGTAATCTCGAACCTGTCACATCGTTTTCGATTGGAAAAAGATGTACAACAAAAATTGAAGAAGAAAATAAATTTATCTGATTACAACAGAGAGGGGTGCACAAGTCATAGGCCAGGTTATGTGAAAATAGGTGAAAGAAAAGAACATTTATTCCTTTGCTCATCACATAATAGAAAATTTATTATGATATACAATTTCGTTTTTTTTTTTTTTATATATAAGTGTACGAGTATTTCGGATTTATTTTGAGAAAAAAATTCTGCTGAGTAATATCATTTGGCAGAATTTATCACGACAGCAAGTGGAAAGGATATTCTCGAATTTATTTCTGATTAATATCATTCATTCAGCAGCGGCAGTGGCAAGTTCTATTGAGTTATGCGGCGTTCTTCACATTTGTCATATCGAATTGTAGAAATTCACAAGCATATGGAATGGATAAATGTTTTTCTTTTACGTAGAAAATAATATATGTTAGAAAAATGATCCAATTTGGGATGCTTGACATGGACCTGATTTAATTTCGCTTTCTGAATGGCAAGTTGATTGAGAATGATGTATGTTTGTGTAATTTCATTGATGACAAATGAAAGGTGCTATTCTTACTCCATCGATTTTTTTTAAGAATGCTCACTTGAGTCACTAGCCAAAAATAGAAAAAGCATTTAAACTTACTTACATAGCTAAATTTTGGTTAACTTATTTATTGGGCCTATGCGGTACTTCTAGGCTAAACATTAATGGAAGTCAATTTTCTCACATCAACTGCAAAACGTGGTGCTGCTTTTGTACGGACTGAAACCGTCAGAGCCTGCACGAGATGTCTCAATGGTAAGTGTATTGCCCGTCTACACTTGAACTGGTAAAGTGCAAAATTAGCGTTGCGTCCGAGCCAGAACTTTAGAACTGAAGTAGACGAGGACTTTTGAGGGATAAAACCGTTAAGGCGTTAACTCTCGTGATGTCGGATTATCTTACTTACCTATTACAATACCGAAGAAATCGAATCAATTGATGGACCACTTATTTCCGCCCAAACAGCATTTTCTAAAGTTTTTGAAAAATAATTCCTGTTGTCTATACTTGTTAATCTAGTTATTCTAAGACTCTGATTAAAGTACTCGACTACATACGACTGAAATCGGATCGATCGGTGCACCCGGTATAAATCATCCAATAACCGAAGTCACAAGGTTGCGGTATCTACACGCTATTGCATAATTTGTGTGGTTACCACAAGGATCAATGTTGGGGCCACTTCTTTTTGCATGTTTTTAAATAAATAAATTTCAATTTTTACTTGCTTGCGCACCGAAAATCGACATTCTTATACTACCGAACTTTTTATTTGTTGAAAATATTCCTCAGAAAACCAGAAGTAACCAACTCCCATTACCACAAAAAAAAAAACTTTAACCACAACGACTGTCACGATTCATTTTGCATTCATTTCCTTTTTCTCTTGTCATACGAGTATGTTCCTTCAAACTTTTGGCGCAATCTAAGGACATGCCTCAATCCATTCTTTTTGTCGGAATAAAAAAAAAGTTTCAAGACACCTTTACACGAAGAAGAAGGAATTTTTTTTTAAACCTTATCAAGGAGCTTTCATGCAAACTCTACATAGCCTCGCCTTGCTGTCTCTTTGCATTTCTGCTTACTGAAACCCGTGTAATCTCCCTTTTAATCCTTTAATTCTGAATAAAAACATTATACTTTGGAGGCAGCCATCGTTTGTAGTTATATTTCATTGTAGGCAATGCAGGACATTTTGAAAATTTCTCAAAGAAAAATGTGAGCTGGCAGCTTGAATGAGCCCTCCCTCTATGTATATTATATAATTGTATAGTGATACTTTTAAGCTCATATGGGAAGTATGACCTTTTTTTCGGGGTACTTGACAACTGAATACATTCGCTAATGGAATAATTACAAGCAAGTATGCCAGCTAGCATAAGGTACTCGCAGTGCAATTTCTCAACTCAAAGTTTGTCTTTAATTAGCTGCACTACAGCCAATCAACTCGAGAAAGGATCTAACAAAAAAAAATCGTTCCTAGAAAGCATTTTTTCTTGCTTCCGCTAATTAAGCGTGGAAAATATGTTCTCCTTTTCATTGCATTTAAATAAAACCTTCCTTTGAATGCGCTTAGGCAGCTTAAGAACCGTGAAGCACCACTTTCAGTTCTGAAAACGAATTGAAAATTTTCAACATCGCAAAGGTAGATACACATAAGCTCATCTCATCGCAATTGAATGAAAGTAAATTAGTTTTGCATAAAAACGTACAAAACTAATAACGTTGGCTTTAGCAACTTTATTGGTATTTCTCCGTATTAAGGAAACCAGCCACTCATTTTAACTCATTTTAACTCCACTGAACTGAACACTCATCAAGCCCGGGCAGAACAGAACAGCAGCAGTAGTTGCAAAACAGTTTTTGCAAATTATAACTTTTAATTAGCAAATTTATCCTTGGGGCAAAGAAGCAATCGACCTGCACAGCATAAATACATAAAAGCCAGAAATGGATTTAAATTTAAGAACTCCCTACGGGCGCTTGTATTTCATTCGTAAAATTAATACGTATCATGTCGATGACTACGAGTAGTATTCATTTTGTAAGTGAAATTGACATGTTTTTTTTTTAACGTTTCGAAAACATGTTGACAAATCTGCCTACAGGGTGTGTGTTAAAATTTTGACTACATGCATTTAATTTGATTAGAGAGGAGTATTAAAATGCATCAAAGGTGAAAATAATTTATTTAGATGTCATCAAAAAACATGAAAAAGAACTTTAACGTTGACAGAATTTATTATCCAGAGAAGTGGATTTTTATTGCGGAATCTTAAAATAAAACCAAATAGATCACAGCCTTATTAAACGCTAAATAAAGCCTTTGAAGTCTATTTGAATTTTGTTATTTTTTAAAAATTACACCGCCTCAATTTGTAACACTAATTATCATTGTTACACGTATTCCTGCTGTCGTTACTAATTCTGTTAATTACAGAGCAGCCCGTTTAAGTCGTTTGATTGAAATGGAATTATGCATTTACATATAATTATACAATGTGTGACATGAAGCGTTCTAAAATGCAAATGTTCGATGGCGAGAAGAGAGATGAAAGCCAGTCAACACAGGTGGTACAGTTGTTGACATGAAAATAATAAGCTTATCATTGTGTTTTTTTACGAAGAACATGTGTCAGTATGAATAATTAGCTTCAATATTTCAATCGTATTTAAATAGATTTTGGTTTATATTGACGTAAATAAATGTATTCGGGATGAGAGATTCTTAGAATTTATTTTACTTGTTATTGTTTTTTTTTTCATATTTTCTTTTCTACGTCTTTCACGATATTCTTGAATCGATTGATAAGAAAAGATTTTAAGTTATTTAGGGAAATTTTACCATGAGCAACTTCGATGACTTTTTGCCCTTCATACACTTTTCGTGTCAGTCTATCTCAACGATTTTCCTGACTTGTGAAAGTCGGTAGAGTTGGCGTCTTGCCATTATATCTAAGCAGTTTTATTTTTGTTAATCAGACTATTTGGATGGCAGATGACGGTTTCCAATACTGTTTTGTTCGATTCAGCTGTACATCTTTTATTGGAGCCAGCTTTTTAAATTGTAACGACACCTTCCCTGATGAAAAACCGCTTTTCATTTCAGATAATGTAAATAGAAGCATAACCCTTCCATCACCATCAAGATAACATTTTTTTCTACCCTGCCTCCCAAGCCATTTTAAGAGGTGCAAGAAATCCAAATATTGGTTTAAACTGACCAAATCTATAAGCGCTTCTTTATAACTAGCAGATGGGAGTTGCAATCACCCGTTCGAAGATCGATGTACCAACTTTTTTCTTAATTTAAGCTGATGACCGGGGTGAATTGATAGCTGCTCGTAAGACTGTTTATTTATCTCGAATATAAAGTGTACTTCCCATTTTTTGCGACACTTTCTTTTGTTTTTGAAAAATAAAAATTAAACAAAATAATTTTTTGGACTTCAGTAAACGGCAACGTTTACTTAAAATATAAACTTCAAATGAAATATAATAATCTTAAAGCACACTAGGCAAACTTGAATACAAAAAATGAGCTCTGATTTCCTGAGAGAAATGACGACGGAGCGGGATCTTTCCTTTTTGTATTGAGCTAATTTTGAACGTGGAACATTATTGATTCCGAAATAAATAGACAAAAATAAACGATGCTGATTTTGCCCTAAAAATGTGAGCAATAAAACAGAGATTGAGCGCTACACTCCGAACAGAAAGATTGGGGATTTGAATAAAACAAATCTTAAAGCGGTAGTCCCTGTTTAAATCGATACTGCAAAATTTTCAAATCATTTGTTTGTATTAAGCTTCAAAAGAAAAAATTCAATTTGATAAAGTATTAGAAAAAAAAAAAAACATAAGGCAAAGGATCGCGTTGGCGCACAGTAACTAGCAAATCGAGAAATCTTATAGCATTGGTACATCAGACCTCATTTTGACCGAGCCTTTTCTCTCATTACATTTATGGTCTTTCAAATATGGACCTACACCTTTTGAAAACTTAAGACAAGTAACTAAGTTCCTAATGGAAGCAATGAAAAGACATCACGGCAAAGTACGACAATATTTTAAGACTGCTTGAATTCTTTAAAGTCTTTTTGAATCCAATAATTATTGACTTTTGTTTGTTAAAGTTATTTTTTTCGTTTTATAAGTTTTATGTACTAAAATGTTTTTACTCAAGTATAACGTACGAATATTATTATTTTTGGAATACCGACCTCATCGGAAGCTATGAATTTTTTTGCTAACCTATTTTCCGCATGTTGACGATATAAATATGATCTGAGAAAATCAAGAAGATTAGCCACAAAACGTTATTGAGTAACTAACATACGCACCAAAGATTATACTTTATACAAATTTAGTAAAATTGCCTCTAGCTTTACATCGTTAAAACATAAAACAAAAATAAATGCAAAGAATCCCTTGTAAAATAAAGTTGTTCTTAAGATTTTTTGCATTCCTAAAAACATTCCAAACAAGTCAACTTCTTCAAGATTCCTACGCGACAATTTTATGTGAATTCCTGAGTTTGACACTAGGGAAGATGTAAATATTTCCAACTTCTGTCTAGGAAAAAAGCGGGAAACCTACACAATTCACCACAGGAAGGAACAAAAACGCAATAAAAAAAAAAAAACAAACAGAAAGTTAAAAATCCACCCCATTCCTGATATTCCTCAGTTTCCTTTTATGTGAAAGCTCCTACAGCTTCTTCAAAGTAATTGACCACGAAAAATTAACTCTGCGTGTTGTGAATGGAATAGAGAGAGAATAGATAAAAAAAAAATCGCAGAGTACCATAATTGTCCTTGCACAATGTGAATCCTCTCAATGCGATAGGTCGGCGGATGATAAACACAAGATGAAAGGACATTGGACGGAAATCTTGCTTTCACTGCACTTTTCCTTCTTTCCGTTTTTTTTTTACTTTTATTTTAGACCTCAATTCAGTGGATTTGTAGAGGTCGATCCCCCTTTTGTGTGTTAAGTAAGACGGCGTTATTGTCGTCCTTTGACACAAAGAAGAAGAATCCCACAAAGAGCTGAGTGAGTTGTCATAATAAAGTTTACTTTCTCTGTTGTATTTCAATCAACCCAAGTCAGGATAAACCTTAGAAATGGGGTGTTTAAGATCCTTAAAGACTTAGTTTGCGAAAAGAGGTGTTGATATCTGCAAACGACATGCAAATATCGATTGCGGTTTGTGGTTTGTAAATTGTGGGAAGCAAAGTGTAAGTACATTTCCGCGAGAATGTCCCTCTTAAAAAAAACAAAAATATGTCAAAAGTCATAAAACTGCTTTCTCTCCATTGTTCCCCCGTCTAAGTAGCAAAAGTGAAACTATTCAACGGCAAATCTTCGCCACTTACGCACACACACCGAAAATATCTCACTCTCTAATGACAGTTAAATTGTCACAAATAATTGTCATTCAGTGTTGGTTGCCTCTCAAGCGACATGCGAAACATAGTCTGATGCAAAAAAAAAAAAAAACAAACAAAAACATTACGAAGCGCGCCCTGAATGCAAATTACCCCCCAAAAAGCTGCATTACTGAACGCTCTCACTTTTTCCGGCAACATAGGACTAACTTGGGGTAAACAGAGATGTTTTTAAACCTCAACCAAGATTGGCTCACAGCTTAATTTTGACGAAATAAAACACAGGTAGTATTTGCAATTTACATGGTGCTGAGGCTTGTAAGGTCTCAACGAACACGGAGGAAGGAAAGAATTGCGCGTACTGAAAAGAACATGGACAGGCGAAAAATGTGAAATAAGACTGTGTAATCGGTGTGTTAGAAAGCGTTGCAAATGCCCCGTGAAATTGAAACTTGAGTGAAATCGTATACAAGTTGCAGGTTGTAAAGTTGCGATTTATTCTGATAAGTTCATGTATGTCAGTCGGTTGGCTTACGTATCTACCTAGATACATTTGTTGCTTTTCAAAAGTCATACGTTCACATAATCCACCCTGACATTCTGGCTGTTTGTTTGGTAACATTTGTTAAGCTCTGGGCAAACTTCCAGCGTAAATCATAATAAATGTGAAAGAGTCACCTCTCTCAGCACAACAAAGAAGAGTGCCAGATCCGCTTTCAATTTAGTTCCGATTCCCTTATAGGGAAAAGATTCATATACGGATACAATACAAGCGACAAAGTCACTCGCTTAACTTCACCTTCTGCTTCTGGTTGAATTATTCTATTCTATGGCTCAAGCACAATGCCAGTGTATGCATGCAGGGACATCATTCTCAAACACATACTTATACAAAAGTTTTCTCCTATAGTCACTGGGAACTGGGAAAAGTGAATAATGGAAAAGTTTCGTAACGAATTCCGAAATTGGACAATTTACATCCTTTGCACATGGAATGCTTTATATTTTTGTTCCTTTTTTTTGCTTTTTGTACATGTACATGGATACATGTAAACTTGTGCTTCTGTTTTGTGTGTTTGCGGGGGATGAAATGTAAAATATACAACGAAAACATTTTTTCGGTGGTGTTGTGAATTGATTAGGGGATGAATGAGCCCGGTGTTGGGTAAGTTCCAGAGCAAAAGATTTACATCATCCTTGACCTTGTGTCATCTTTGGGACGGGCTTTCAAATGAACTTTTTTTTAAAAAAAATTCAAAAAACCGTGTCTTCTCTCTCCAGCTGACATTTGGATGAAGAATTGTAACAAGTCTTAATGCTTTAACTACGGTGCGATTACATATTTTGGGTGAAATTTGTCTCTTTACACAACGATTTTTAGCTCGTTTGGCCTGATTCACTTTGAATAGTTTTTGTTTTTGATGTCAATGGAGCAGCAAACATAAATTTTGAGAAGGTATTTTGTGGGAGATATCAAGCAACTGCCAGACAAACATCAGACATTGCTCATAAACGGACATCAGGAATGCACCAGAAAGACGATTTTCTAAAACAGACTGGCTCACAGATTGGTGGACACCTCAGCGAACATAGATTGCGAAACTAGAGACGACCAGCAGAAGATAGTACAGAATCAGGAAGTCAAGTATGCGAGAGAAAAATATATCACTTAAAGTTGTTCTCGGACAAGCCATTTGAGGTCTAAAACAGACGCATTCTAAGCAGTCAACAGACTAATGCAAGACAGGCCCAACGTCTCTGCTTGTTTCATTTTAATTCTATATAAAGAATATAAAAACTGGAAGCAGAAACTTGTTTTGCAGCCAGGACTAAGACCATTGCCATCTTTCGCGAATTATTTAAACCAACTATGTATGTACAGAGAAGTTACCTCCATATTCAAAAAATATAGCCAAAATTATTTTTACGAATTATAAAAAAGGTTTGGAAAACAAATATGAGAGGAATCCTGGGAGGACCAGAGATAAGCGCAACACTTTTAAGCAGCTTTCCGTGTGAAATTCCTCGAACCGATACTTTTAATTCAGGTTACTAGCATTTCTGAACAGCTACTGAGAAATTCTTCAAATTCGTAAAAGAAGTCCCTATTGTCCGACGTTGGGCGCCAGTTAATTAAATGCAGCGTTAAGTAACATTTTTTTTTCAGTCTAGGACCGAATTTTTTTTCAAAGCACTTGCTTACACGTTTTTTTCTAGATTTATGTTTTTTTTTTTTAAACTTTAATTTAAATAAAAATGTTGCTGTTTTTTTTTTTTAAGGGAAAGTGAAAGTCTTAAAACACGTCCAAGTACGACTCGTACACTCACACGAAGGGTTCCTGCGTTAAATTGATTTGCAATTATTTATTGCCTCAACCGAAAAATTTTGTTGCGATTTTAGAAAACAGGTTTTTCGTTTGGGAACCTCCTTTTTTTTTAATTTTATGTTATTTTTATTATTTTTTGTTATTGCGGCCATAGTAGAAAATACGCCCCTGTTACAGACGGACGGAAAGAGTGAGTGAATGCGACTGGTGTACAGTTTTGGTTGAAAGTGACTTGTCTAAGTTCATTTAAGGTACAGCTGGTGTCCATATTGTGGTACAGACACAAGCGTTTTGTACTTCTGTGCCATGTGGAGTAAGATAGACACCAGGCTGAAGGCAAACGACGATAGATATTTATCAGACCTTAGCTTATTAAAATTATTGTCTCAATTTGGAAAATTATATAATATATTTGTGGACCGCCTTTAATCAATTATGTTTTTAACTTTACTTACAAAACGAATTTTGTATGGGTTCGAAAAACGTTACCATCTATTTTCCAGTTACACACAAATCTTCTAATAAAATATTAAGGAGTAATCATGGAGGATCACGCAACTGTTTGAACTAAAAGCGCTGCAAAATTGTCAAAATTAGAAAAGCAATAAACCATTTCGAACAAAGAACAAAAAGAGCATCAGAGTTAGTCGAACTGATGAGATTTCGCACGCTTGACTCGTAACAAATCCAAATCACTGAGGCACTCAGTCACTCAAACAAGAGCAGCTATTACAAAGGTAAAAGAAGAAAAACAAAACAAAATGACAAATATCCGCACTCGTTAGCAATTGAGCTTAAGTAAACTTGTTTCTCCGCCAATGACTTCATATCGGGGCCTCTGCTGGAAATTATCATCATTAGGGTTCAGAACAGAAAAAAAGGTGTAATTTTTTAGATTTCTCTTTGATTTTCCAACTGCATCCGAGTGAGCAAATTAGTTCAATAATTATTTATAACAAGCTATTGGTTGTTTCTGAATTTCAAAACATCCCCCAGCACCATTAACAAGGATTGTTATTATTTGTCGTATGATCCACAAAAATGCATACACGATTTTGTTCGCTTTGTTTGGCAGCAGTTTATGGTTCTCAATATGTCTGAAACGTTGACAGAATCTTTTAAAAATGTGAAGACGAATGTCGATTTGGCAAACTCGCATGCAGTTTGCCTTCCATTGTCCCGGCGTGACTGGGTAGGTCATCGGCACTTTTGTCATTAAAATGTATTCGGTACCTACTTTCGGTCCCTGCACACACAAGTTCGGTTTGACATAACGTTCAAAAGTGCTTCTGCTAGAAAAGTCTTAAATATTTTGCCATCACTCAAAAATGTCATAAATTGTACCAAAAAAAAAAGATGTAAAATATGTGTGCGTACGAAAATAACAATGAAAATGTGCAATTTTAAAATTGATGAATCATAAAATGCACAGAAGACGCCTTTTAGTCGCCGTTGCTGCGTCTTCGAGCGGACCGATCATTATTTCGTTGACGCCGCCGTCAGTAGCATCAGTCTCTTCACAAACGACTTACTTTAGGTTCGTAAAAATGGTTAAGGATATTCTGTTGCCAGAAGGAAGACTTCGAAAACCAAAAATAATACAAACTATAAATTGGATTCTGCGAGTTGGGAAGTCACCCTATAAGTACATAAATGTTGCCATCCTCGTAAATATCCACACAGCACAGGATGTTTGACGGTCGGTGGATGGTGAATGACCATAAATAGAAAAAAAAGCACAAAGTAAAGCAGATGGAGAAGACACAATTGCGAAGAGGCAGTGTGTTGGAGGAGATTTTTTATGATTTCCTTGGAGTTTTCAATTTCATGGAATCGTGCAATGAATGGCAGATGAAGGAATCAGTTGGGATTGAAAAAAAAAAAATAATAAAAGAAAACATAAGATTGAAGTGAAACTGTAACAAACAGTACACGCATTGGTTTTGATGCTTTAGAGGGGGACGTACCGATTTGAAGATTTAACGTTTGCTTTATTTAAGGATACATGAGCAGTCATATGTATCTCTTGGTGGCCCAATAAACATTTTCAAAACAAAAACAATCAAGACTGTGATACTTTAACTTGATAAAGTTATGATCCCTGTCGCTTGACGCGAGATAGGTTCAGGAACCATGAAGAGGAAAGATTGTGACAAACAAGTTGCACTTACATACATATTAGGATGCATATTAGTTGTGGCTATGAATTAATGCTTTCAAATTCAAGCTGAGAAGCGTTGGCCCAGCTGTGATCCATTCTACACGTGACCTATAACCGTTTAGACGAAGCCTGTCCAAATTGTGATGTCAAATCGGTAAATAAAAAAACTTTGTCTGGCTCCCCTGCGAACCAAATCGACCTCGAAATGATCGACGCAAGGCACTCGTCAAATATTCTGCATGAGCCAAGACGGGGGCTTTAAGAAGACACTGCAAGTAAGACTTCATTCTCAAGAGGATAGACGAGGAAAAAAAAAAACGGCCAAGTGCGAGCATACATATTTTTTTGTATTATTATTTATTGGTAGAAATTTATAACGTTTATGATTTCATTCATGTTAACATACCCTTACAGATGAAACCAAGTTATTTTTATCTCTTCTTTCTTCCCTTCTTCTTGGTGGCTTTGCCTTCGATTTGATGAAGTATTTTATTGTGACATTGATTTCAAAAAAATTAAGAGTATATTTCAGTAGAAAGGTATAACAAATCCTAATCTCTGTTGATGTGTGAAATTTAAATTTTAAATATTCTAATATTTGCCATAATAAAGATAAGATAAAAAAGATGTCCTTTAAAATAGAATATTTTTAAATATCAATATTTATCATAGCCTACATCTTGGCGTAAAATTGAATTGCGATTTTTTATTTTCAACTTTATCTTTTTTTCTGATAAACACATTCTGCGAAAAATGCAGTGTCTGCCTTTTTCGGCTCTGTGACAGACAGACGGGCGGACGACGTACAGCGGAACTATAGTGATAGGGTTCCGATGGCACTCTCTATGTACAGAACCCTTAACAGGGTTCAAATCAATCAAAAAAATCGCTTTAGACCTTACTGCATGCTATAAAACAGGCACCCAGTACTTTAATGTGAAGGTTATCTTCTTACTGGTCCGCAGAAGATTTTAACTTTGATATGAGTAAAAGTTTACACATATAGTATGGATGTGATCATTCTTAAATTATTTGGTTAAATTTAGTTTTTTTTTTTTTTTCAAACTATTGATGTCAAAAATATTTGACGAGGTTAATATTTTGTTTATTCTTTCTTCTTTTCTCTTCAAGTCGGAATTCATTGGATAAACGACAAAAGGCTTTGTTATTCTACGAGATAATCTACTGTTTCCAAAAAAAAGAGGTCAAAAGGCAGGGCAGCAGTCACAAAATGTTTTAAAAGCTCTAGCACTTTCTGAATATAAAAACACAGTCAAAAATGATTGGAGATTACATAAAATACTTCGAGGGAAAAGACTACCATAAAAAAAATTTAAGCACAAAATAACTTCAAAATGGCCCCCCACGTATACCCCAAAGCCATAAGAGTCCTAAATCATTGGCCAACTTCCTTCGTTTATTTACTCGTTTGCAAAATTCCTCCATAAAGCTGCTTCCTTCTCCGACTACTATAATACTCGTACTGCTAGTGCAGCTTACAGGCATAAACCAAGTTAAACCGTTAATTTACGACCCTTCTGATAAATCCTTTCGTTTATATTTATTATTTCTTTTCTTGTTTTTTTTTTTTTATTGCAATTGCATGTGTGCGACAAAAGCTTACCTCTGAACTATGAGCAAACCGGCCAATCATTCCGTTTAACATGTACGATGCCATGGTATTGTGTTAGTCTGGTGGAGTATACATAAAGTGGCAGGAAAAAAAGGAGGTTCATTGAACCGCTTTTAGCAGTTTCATGCTAATTTCACTTTCCTCGTATACACATTCACATTTGCATCTTTGGTTTTGACCCCAGTCTAGGCTGAACAATTTATTTCCACGACTATATTTTTTCTGAACCCGTTTAAAGGCTCCCACATTGATTTGGGCCTAGCACTATCTTGCCTGATTATTTATAGTGCTGGACAATGTGTAGTTACAGGAATTGTCACTCCTTGTGTGAGAATGATGTCGCAGGTGGGTTTTAGATTGTTGCAAAGTTCCCCGCGCCAACCCAAATGCCAAGTTATTGCATTCCTTGCTGCGACAACTTGCGCTTGTGTGATTTCCAATTTATGGGAATATCCTTATCAGAGGCCCGTGGCCCACGCCAAGCCAAACGAATCCTGAGCTGCTAGGGTTGCTTAAATATATCATTACTTGCATAGGATCTACCATGAGTAATTGTTTGAACTAGTTTCGTCAGATGCGAGTATGGGATGAAGAACTGTGGGCAAACACAAGAAATATAACATCTTTTTCAATGGTCGGAAGATGGCGTATTTGGCAATTCGTTGGAAATCCAAAAAGTCTTATGACTTTGACTCGTTTTCAAAAACCTTATTCTTCAGTTGATTTAAATAAATAGCTTTAATCTCTGGTCATTCCTTTTAAAACTTAAATGCGTTTCTTAACCTTGCATTTACGGCAAATTTGAGCACCACCATCCCACCATACCAAACATCAGAGTAATTTAATTTCAAATTAAGATGAGGGAAGAAAGGAATAACCCAACTACCATCGGGAGAGCAAAGGACACCGAACTCAAATAGAGATGCAATCCCTTTTCCATTCGCATTGCCATTCCCATCTTGACTTGTTTTATTACCGTTCAAAATTTATACTTTCCCACAGTTCTAATGATGAAAGACGTTCATTAGTCGACTGTTTGTGTGTCTGCATCTGCTCCTCTAGACAAACGACCATCGCAAAAGTGCAATTGGTATAGAATGGGATGAGTTGTGTTTTTATGACCGAGTCAGACTCTTGCTTTTGGGTCTTAAAATACCAGAGCAAACCATCATCATTATCGCCGTCGTTACTCGTTCTAAAGTTAATTAAAGTCCGTACCAAAAAAATATATATTTTTAAAAAAATAAACTTCAACTTGAAGTGAGGTGGCAAAGCCGATAAAGAAGCCAAGTCCTTCGTAATCAGTTAAACTTTTATGGAAGCAATGAAAGGATTCCCCGAAATGGTAGCGTGTAACGTCAGATTTAGAACATCCTTTTCAAGTTTTACTGCGCATATTTCAATGAATATTTTGCACACCCCCCTTAAGGGTTAAACAGTATAAATAGTTTGGAAAAGTCGTTTCTCTCTGTGTAGACTTTTGAAATTTAACGATGAGTGTGCTTTGAACGATATCAAATTTAACTAAGGACATTGGGTAAATAATTTGATTGGAATTTGCGAAATTATCATATTTTCGGAAAATTTCAAAAACAAATTTCCAACATTTTTCAGCTCGAAAATTCGTCATTAAACATGTGGACTGAATTTACCTTGTATTAATTTGATATCATAGTACTTTCTGATATTTTGACGGAAAAGTTACACTTTCTGAATGAATCTTTTGATCAAGTTGACGTCTGATATTTTCAAAATTCGTGAATAACGGAATTGCCCTCGAAATGGATGGGCAATCGAGTGACGTGGAGAATGAAACAATAATTGCGACTACAACGTATGTGACCTTGCTTGGTTCCCACACAACGGAAAGTGAAGATGTTGCTTCTGAAAGCAAACCCATTGACAAGAGCGTGGACGATTGCCAGGATGTGGTGGAGCCCCAAATTCCAAAGAAATCCCCCCCAACTGAAACAGTACAAAGAATTGTCATTGAGAAACCAAAGACACATTACATCCAGGAGAATGCACGTGAATCGGCATGTTGCAAGGTTCATACCATTGTTGTGGAACCATTTTCAACTGAACCGATACCAACGGTGATGCAGACGATAGGAAACCAAACTCGACATCGACCAAATCGATTAAAAGTCTGCTTGCGGGAAGGTTGTAAAACTCTGGGAGTCTGTTTGAAAATGAACAAGGATTGCATTTTTTGTTTTCTATTTTTCATCGCATTCCTCCTTAGCGCGTGTTTTTTGACATCCTTTTTCTACAGGACAATGCTAGCTAATCAACAGATTTTCCAATATCCCGGTCATTCTGGGCGACTTAATTTTGACTAAAAGTGAAATGTCCGTTAAATGTTCAAAAAACTAAGCGTTGTGCGCACATTGTATGAAATTCTTAATTTTGGCGTAATAAAGTACAAAATTTAAAAAGCGGGTGTAGAAGCCCCACTGCCGTGTAAATTTTTCTTCACTATTAAACGAGTAATTGAAAAATCAAATGGATGGGAGATGGAAGAGAACTACTATAACCATGAGGAGGATTCAGCAGCTAAAAAGTTCGTACTAACTTTTGAATTACAGGCTTTGGAGGCGGAACCACAGGACAAAATGAACATGGTTGATGGAGATGTCAACAACTACAAAACTAACGGATTTCGCTCCCCAAACCCTTTGTGTTTTATAGAAGGAAAAAACATTTGATATTGGTAGCTACCGACTCCGGCAAGGCATAGTATCGCGCATAAATTTATTCTCAATCCAAATGCTCTTAGTTTCCTTGCCACATTTTCTCCTCTGCTGCTCTTTCAAATCAGATTCATATACATTCACCAAGGTTACCATGTTGGTCCAATGCTCTTCATCTCAAAAATCAACGAACTCGATTTTATCGTCAACGACATGTTTTTGAAAATATTTATGCCTAAATCATACTCCACTGATTCTCTCCTCTTGCAAGGTAATCTGACATGGTTCTCAATAAAAAAAAAGTCAGAATTGCACATGTACATGAAGCGTGAACCACAACCTCACTGCAGTGAACCCGTTTTTTTTTCAGTCTATTCCCTTCGTAATTCGGGAGTCAGTTCCGATAATGGAATGGTACAAGGAGTTCTCAACCTCCTATGCCACCAAATCCCTTTATACTACTGTGAATAAACGCATCAATTAATATGCTTCCTAAGCTACGAAATCCGTATTCGGCGAATTGAAGCTGTCCGTCACCGATTCCTTCGTTTTGCTTGACGAGATCCCTCATAGATAGAAAAGGAAGCCCTATCAACCTGTTAAAAGTAAATAAGGTACTTTTCAAAAACAGCAACTTACTTGCTTCTTAAAAAAATACTGCGAATTGTAAGAATGCAAGTAAATCGAAAGAAAATTGTTCATACTCGAAAGTAATCAGAGTTACAAATATCTACGCGTTTATCCACAATTCACCTCATTCTCGTTCGTATAAAGTATAAAGAAAAAAAAGACAAAATTGGTTTTTGCAATGTCACTTGAGGGGAAAGCTTCTGCCTAGTTCCTTGTTTAGATGTAATTGCAGATGAAGGATAGACAGCTTCGATGCGAGTCTAACAAATAGGACATTTAAAAATAGGATATTTTTTCCTATTGAGCTCTGAGAGCCTTAAGATACTTTCTTCAAATAATTTTAAAATTTCTCATCAGAAGTTGAAAGCTGACAGACAAAAAAAAAACAAAATAAACCCACGTTGGTGGAATCCTCAAACATTTTTGTTGGCCTTTCATTTTCAAAACAATTTGTAGAATTTTGAGAGCTAAGGAACGTAAATATTAATTTTCAGACAATTATTTAAAAAGTGTATCCATTGAGCACTCTTTTTAAGATGCTGGACAAAAAGTTTTCTTTTAAAGGTTCCATACCACATACGACAAAACTGAGCTTTATAAGATCAATTCTTTGTCTGTCAAAAAACATTTTAACAGGAACTGCGAAGACGTATCAAGTCTACTTTAAAATGAGACGTCTGTTTGTGCCGCATATTTTTTATACTCACAAGGCTATCAAAACTTATGGGGTACTTCTCGTTGACCTAGAATCATGAAATTCGCAAAGAAGCAATGTCTTTTAGCACAAGTATAGGGAAAACTCGGAAAATCGTAAATTTGTTGTAACGTCACAACATTTTTTTTTGATCGGAACTCAATTTTACACCAAAAAGTAGGCAATGAGGAATTTAATATTAAAAAATATTTTGTACAGTGAAACGGAACCCTGCGTGTGCGTGTCCGCCAGTCATGACAATCCAACTGTTTAGCCACTTCCGTATATTTTTCTCTTACTAACTTATCACGCAAATGTTCAATGACCCGTAAAGCGGTTGGCACCTCGAGAATACCGCTACAACAAACAACATCACGGCACACTGAAGTTGGTCAAAGTCGTTCAGTGCTTTCCTCTGGCACCCAAAAATAGAAACTACGAATAAGCACGCAAATCGAAAGCCCTGACTGTTCATTGAGGTATGATGGGGTCACACACCCCAAAAACTCATCCATCCGTTTATACGAGTATTCCAAATTGAGTGGAGTGTCCGCAACGCAACACATTCACGGAATAAACCTCGATTGTCCATAAAAATTCTCTGATGAATTAATTTCATATTATGAGCACGTTCTGAATTGGTATTCTTCGAATGCTGATGGGTATTGCATCGAGGTAACACAAGCCAAGCCTAGCCACCTGACGATGATCGGATTTCCATGAGTCTCGAACAAGTTCATGCTGCGGAGGTGTGCGACACTCAAGGAATGTCCGTATTTTACCCTCGGTCATCAGACGGAGAGAAAAAAACGTACCGAAATGCATTTAACGAAATAAAAAGTGGAAGTTTCCTCTTTAACTTAGCAAAACTGAATTCAATCACCATCATCATCATCAAAGTTGTCGTCGTCGTATACCTCGTTGGAGTGGTGTTTCCTCCGAACCCCATCAGAGAAGCACCATAACGTTGCTGCTGCTGATGCAGTCTCCCTTTTGTAGCACCAAATGACATCCGTTGGCCGATTGTGTGCAAATTAGGGTGTGTGCACCAGCAGTAGTACTTGGATACATTTTTTTTTTTGTGGTTGTTGGACTGTGACGGCCAAACTACTTCGAGTCACTTCATGTTCAATCCCATCTAGAGCCACGTCGGTCGTGACAATTCGATTAAATTCAATGGAAGCCAGTGAAACTGGAACTCACAATTGCATCATTTGGTGCATCTGCAGTGAAGGAGACCAACACAAGCACTTGAGCAAGCGATCATCCCCTGCTGTTTCTGAATCAATAACCGTTTGTGTACTCGTATGTAAGTGAAGGGTGCAGTTATTGACTCAGAAGATGGGGTGGATTAAAAAAAAAAAAACAGATTCCTTGAAACTTGGGGTTCCAACCAAGTCCAAACCAAAAGGCAGATCCTCTGTTTTTTTGATGGGGTATCATACGAGTGCAGAGATTTGCCTAATTTATTTCGCGGCTAACACTCATTAACGACGGACCGAAAATGTTTTTTTTCTTTGTTTTTTCATTTAAGCCTCTTTTGTCTGACGAAACAAAGTTCTTCTATATCTTTTATAAAAATTATTCTTCTGTAAGTGTGTATGTCACTGAACTTTTCTAAAGCGGTTAGACCGATTTTGATACAATTTTTTGTGTGCATTTAATTGAGTTCCTGGATGGTTTTCATTCAGTCCCCAATATTTTTTCGTGAATAATTGACCGATAAGAATAATTCATAGTTATGGCTGTCTGACATTGTTGGCGTGGATTTTATTTCACTACATCGTAATTCTATAAAATTTAGGGAGTATTAAACAGTTCAAACTACTTCAAATGTCACTTAGTATATAGTTCATCGAAAATTCAAATATCGCAAAAGCAGTGACTGAACCCGCTAACGGCAGGCAAGCTATTATTCCGCTGTTATCGCTATAAGATTGAGGGAAGATTCAAACAAAATTAAAGTTTTTATTGAAGTGAGTGGAAGGAACCATTAATAAATGTTGGTCTTATTACTGTTTCTGATACTATTATTATGGGATGCCAATCGTAGATAAATTTTAATAACCAATTCAACCCAAAATATAACGAGTACATTTTTGAATCGCTGCGCAAAGACGGTAAAACAACCCAATCTTCTAAAATATGCTCCTCGGAATTCTTTCTGAAGAATGCTGTGACCATGAAACAAAACAATTTAGTAAACTATTCGAAGGGCCTTATCGTACCTTAAATATTACCTTCAAAAAATGATTACACCCCCTATCGTATCAAAGAATGTCATAAGATACGAGTACTATAAATCGATTTAATCCGGATACTCTACCCTTAGCCAAATCATAAATTTCTTGCTAGTCCCAAAAAAAAAAACTAAAGGCTCGCTACACCAGAGAAATATCCCTCCATTGGCACATCATAATATCTGCCAAAAGGAAACAGGACGAGTAATTTTCATCCATCCTACTGCCGTGTTTGGTCGAAGACTTACGAGCCCGGTAGTTGGTACTCGGTTCACATTCAAATTCACTCGTTAAGAGACGAGTGGGCATACATTCTCGTGTGTATAAATAAAGGATCTTCGTAGTTACTTGTTTAATAAAACTGTTCAAATACTTAAAACTGAAGGAGCAGTTACATCTAGATACATTATGGAATGGGGGTTTCATTTTAATTACTCACCCCACAGCCATTTATTCGGCTGTCTTCTACAGCAGCAAAAAGCAGCGCTTCGAAAATGCCTGTACACACTCTCATGTACCATACTGTACCACGCCATGGACTCTCGAAATATGGCAGGACATACTCTCCTGTGTCACACATAAAGTCAAGTGCTAAATGGTATACGTGCTACTCCCACATATTAAAGCGCTCTGCTTCATGTTCAGGCCCACATGAACCGGATGTAAAGGTGTTCCAGTGGGCTGGAGCGAGAGGTGTGCTTGGTCGAATGGATGGACTAAAGTACTTACATTGCGAACGAATGGATCCTTTCAAGGATAAAAGGATACGCCTTATGACTGTTGAGCGGGCAGAAAACAAGACAAAAAAAAAAAAAAACAATCCAAACGAGAGAAAGACTGGAACTGAAGAACTTTCGATTCTATGCACATGGGAATGCAAATTCACTCCTGTGGTAAAACGTGCCGTATAAGTTTTTACATTGAAATTTAAGAGGATACTGGAGACTTCAAGGAAACAAAAAAAAGAGCAAAAAATTCGTATCATTTTTGTTTTTTTTTTTTTGTTTTTCTATTGAAAGAGTTTCCTGATTGGTTTATAAGAGAGTTGGGACTCGTGTTTGTCTGTCACGCAAATGGCATACAACAAGAGACCGTCAATGGGCCTTTATTTTTTTTAGGAAATTATTTATAAAAGTACTAGTTTTGTAAAATTTAGATAGAATTGAATCGAGCCTTTGTTGTACCGACCAAATAAATTCAAAAATAATTTTTGAGTATCGAAATTCCGAAAATGTAATATATTCAATACCTTCAACAAGCAGACCACCTGAGGCCTTGTGAAAATGGAAGAAAAAAAACTTTACGGAAAATTTTCCACAATTACAAAACACTTGTCAGCCGTCATTGTTGTCACTTGTGTCGACTGAACACAGTCGTCTTTTTTCGCCCTTCTCCCCAGCTAGCTACAATACAATTTGGCTTACATCACTTTTTTTGTGCCGTGCCCATCCAAATCAAATTAAAATTGAATTGCACAGCAAACATCAGTTGAGCGGGAGTGAACACAAAAAAAAAAACAATAACAAGAAGAAAACTGAACCACGTAAGTTTCGTAACTTTTCCGTTTCATTATTTTCCTATAGAAACAGCTTCAACAGCAGCTCATTGTATTCCCATTATTAATTGAATTTAATGCGGAAGGTAATTAATCATCCGTCGCTTACGTTGCTTTGCTTTTTTTTACAAGTCGTATAAAGGGCAAGTATTGGTTTCGTGGAAATGGTTCATTTCGTAATTTTGATTTGATTTGGAAGATGAACAGAATGGAATCCGTTTCCAGTTATTGTCATTTGGCCTTTGTAGTTTTTGACATTTTTCTTGTTTATTGGAGAAAAAGATAAACGGAGTCTAGTGCTTTGTTTATGTTAACCTCTGTGCGGTTTTTAGGATTCAATGGAACATTTTTTTGGAAAGGTTATATTGTACGAAGAACCAAACTTTTTGGCAATGAAGAGGTTGGGAAATGTCAATGCAATTTGTTTATGAACACCCAAAAAAAAAAAGTGTGATGTTAAACTTTAGTTAAAAGGTTAAGGGGCTATGAATACCCTTATAATTCTGACACATAATGCGGGTATAAGATACATCTCAAAATTTTCATGATGAAAAAGAATCAAATCGCATCTGATATGTAATTTTTTAATCGAAATATTTTGCTGATAAAATAAAATCAACGAGCTTCGTGCAAAAAAACGGTGCAGGCAAAGTATATTTGATTCTCGATGTTTTTTTTTATGTTAGAAAATGTGTTCAAAACATTTAATTTTCTTCGTTAATTTTTACACACGTCTAAGCAGCAAAGAAAATTGTTGAATCACGGAGAAGTTGCTCCGGATCGCAGGATATCGATTGGCTCATGTCGTGCCATTTCTTCTCATGTTTTGGACAAGAAACGTATGGCGGCGAAATTTGTTCCGAAATTGATAAATTTCGCCGCATGTGCATCGCCTCTTTGGTCAAAAACTATTTTGAAGTCATGTCTCAAGAACAGTATTCACCAGATGTGACCACTTGTATCTTTCTCATCTTCCCAAAATTTAAAAGACTCGTGAAAGGAAGGCATTTTGCAACTACTGAAGAAAAAAAGACCGCACCGTTGCGCTGGCACAAGTCTATCATATCTGAGGGAAAAAACTTTGAATTGAGTGTGCATAGAACATCAACTAAAAATAAATACAAATAGCTAAGTGCGAGTCGAAAAGGTTCTGTACCACTGTACAATGTACTTCATATTTTTCTTATTATAACTTCTCCTATCCTGAGAGATTGAGTTGCGTTTTAATATAATTTTCTTTTGTTATATACTTCTAAATTTCAAATTTCATGATTGTTGGTCAACAGGAAGTGCTGCATATGATTTTTTTTTCAGCAGTTAAACGTCTTGATATTAATTTTAACTTAATACCTCCATGCGGTGCAGAGAAAAAGGTCCTTTACAGGAACAACGAAATCATCCGTTTTTCCTTTCGAGGTACGGAATCTTGAAACAATGTTGTAAGAATTTTATTGTGAAATATCTCATTGATAGAGTATGGGAGAGAGAGATGCGAGACACAGAAAATCACTGCTGAAGCAGAAGAGACAACGGAACTGCTCGAAAATAAGTGAAATAAACGGTGCCAACTCCAGACTGGTGCTATAAAGCGTGCTACTCGGAGAGCCAACATTCAGCATTTTCAATATTTATGGACTTCCTTGGTCGTGAACTTACTTAGAAAAACGAATGACAATGTGTTTTAACTTTTAGTGAAAGAAAAAAAGGCCAGCAAGACGGAGAACTATTATTTTCAAGGCTGCGAAAGCGTACTAATAAACGGTTTTTTTTACCATTTGTGTTGTACTACCTGGTACAAGCTTGCTTCCTCTGTAGACAACATTCACATTCGTCTTCAGTTTTTCTTGCGCCTGTAGGAAATAGGAAGTAACCCTTTTTCGTTCGAAAACGCATGCAAGTGTCACTCACCTTAAAATATTCAATTCGTTTGTTTCTAAAATAACATGTTCAACCTTTATCAGCATAACAACCCACATGAGCACATACGTAAAACTCATTTGTCTACTTTTTATTTAATTCGATTTCGATTGCGACAATGAACTATTTGCCAAAGCCTCGAATCAAGTGGGAGTTTTTCCTCTGACAATGCATAAAAAAACACCGGGGGATTTAATTCATTTTTAATATCTGTGAGAAGATAGTTAAAAACCTGTTTCTGCTAGATACAATTATTGCATCGGCTCGACTTGCAACGTGTGCCTCATGATGACTTGTGTGTAGAAAAAGTGCAAAGTGCAATCTGGTGGCAGTACCATTTCCAACATTATTCCTGCTCAAGGGATGCCTTTGTGATCTATGAGATGGCTGCAATGTGATACAATTTTAGATATTTTTATTTTATTTTTTGTCATTTAATGGAATAGCTGCAGTCATTGTGATGTTGCGTAACTGTGCTTGCATGATTTCAATTAACAAGTAAATATAGAAACTGGATGAATCACTAGACTAGTGCAAAAGCATTGCTCTTTCTTTTGGTTCTTAGTAGGGTGGCGCTTGTAAACGTGAGCTATGCATATAGAGCGCGCGACTTGTCGGCCAACTTGTTGGCAGGCATTTTTATGAAGACTCTTTAATTGATTGCATTATAGAATTAAAGCTTTGTAGTGCCATTAAAGCGATAAATCTTAAAGACTCAACTCTACTTCAGACTTTGGAGCAGTTTATTTGGAATCTTAACCTCGATGATTGCTTCGTGTCTCTTGTTCTAATTTACTTCTAGCCAAGTTACAAAAAGGAAACGGATATATAATTGCAGCCTCACGATATTCACCATCTGGTCAGCTGCGAACAGCGCGCCGTGTGCCAGTGCCACGCGAAGGTATATGCTGTTTTTCGTCGTCGTCGTCGACACCTCATCATTGACGGGGCGACGCGACGCTGTGGTAGTATTTGTATTGCAAAACCCAGTGGCAAGTAGCTGGCTTTGCTGAGTAATTAATAAAATTACCTCAGCAATCCAAGGCAAGATGCAATTTGCCAACAACATTGATTCAATCACTCGTCGGACGGACAACACGACGAACCGACGGCGTTGCCTGTTTGTAAGCTTCTTTTGCAGTTCTTCATATGGCATTTTGACATTACTTCACAACGACAGAACATGACTCGCTTGTGTCATGTGCAGCAGTGGTGGCATGCACACTTTGCTCGTACGAAAATCTGGAAAATTTAATAAAGTTTCCTAAATAAATATGACGTGATCCACTGTCAGAGGGGCGAAAGAGATGCGGGATATGAGACCCCGTGGTAGTGTGTTTATGTGGATAATTCCGGTGGAAAAATTAAATATTTCAAACATCACTGAACATTGTTTTATTCTCGGGGCGCGCACCAAAGTTGTCGAAGACAAAAGAATGTCGCAACAACATAGCGAGTAACCAGAGCACGCTACGGCACCCAAAGGGGAGGCTACCATAAGAAGGTTGCATTTTTGCATGACACTAGTGCTTTTTTGTATACTATATGTATCTACATAATATTGAGAAGGACACACAGTAGCGAGAGAGCAGCTGGAGCGGCTTGCATGCATGTCGACGAAACAAGTACCACGTTGAACCGAAATTGCATTTTACTGCGATTATTGGTTTTTCCCTATCCATTGTGCTTCCGAGACTACCACCGTGTTACACGAAAGACTGCAGCATGCCTTTGATGTCGCGTTTTCATGACACAAAACGCAAAGTGGTTCCACACTGAGGGGCTATAAACTAACTAGCTCGACTGTCAAGTTTCGTTAGAGGAGGTACCATCATTTTTTCACAGACTTTGAGTCCTCGTGTGCAATGCAAAAGATTGCATGAGCTTTCTGCAGTTTTCGTTTCGTTTGCGTTGTGTGTGCAAGCAAAGTGTGATTAGGTGCCAGTGTATAAGTTGATACTGTATGGAGTTTCACAAATGACGTTTTGATTAAATCTTTTGTATAATTTTTTTTCTTCGCTAGCAATAATAAATTAAAAATTTTTGGTGCCATGGCGGAAGATGACAAATGAATGGGGAGGTGGGTATGAAAAGAAGACATTTAAAGGATTGCAGCAATGTTGCACAACGCAAAAGTATTTGTTGAAGCTTTTTTCATATTAGTTTCTTATCTTATCAAGACAAGTCAATCATTTGGTCATAATGCGAAAAATTTAGAACATTTTAACAATTTGCTTTGCATGTTTTGTGTTGCCTTGAAAAACAAAACATTGACCATTGGCATAATGGTAATAAACCATAATTTCACCAGTGGATCAACGATCCAAGATGGCCAGGGCAACAAAAATAAAAATGTTCCACTGTCTCTACTAAAAAAAATAAATGACCAAGTGCGAGTAGGACACGCTCACGAAGGATTCCGTACCACCGTGTTCGGATTATTCCCTTTACTAGTGACTGCTTCTTGCAAAATTTCATGATTCTAGGTCAAGGGGAGGTTTTGCTTCCCTGGCGAATGTCAAAATATGCTGCATAAACAGTTGCATTTTTTACTGCGTCAATTAAGAAGATTGATTTTATTTTATAGCTTTAAGGGATATTCCTTGCGGAACAGTAATATTGAGATCTTTCTACACCGCTATGTCCTACAGAGCTAGATCGTTGATGCCTGAGTTCTTATTTCTCTGATCTGCCGGCTAGATTCTATAGACTGACTTAGTTGATTTAAATAGTTTGGATACTGGTGGACTACGGATGGATTAAAATTTAGTATTTCATAATCTGATTTTTATATTTGAAAAACTGCTTCAAGTAAAACTGTAACTGAATGCATACCGAACCACACCTTAGGACATATGAAATATTAAAAAAATTAATCTTACTGACTGACTTGGCTCGTACAAACTTATTGCAACATTTTTTTCTGGTTTCGCTCCACAATTGCTGTCACGTCGGAGCAAAAGCACTTAAAGTACTGTGTCCCTCGATCTATCTCTATCTCTTCCTCTCTTGGATGACCACGGCGACAAAAACAACATCCATCACTACAGGCACTATAATTACAGCACCTTCCGTCGGTTTGTTTTTTTCACTCCACCGACTATAAAACTGTTGACTTAATGTCATGCAATGAGATGACGACAAATTCAAACTGATCTCGTCCATGGGTACGAGATGCTGAGCATACCAAATGCAATCTGACATGACAATCAACCACAAAAAACAAAATCTATGTACTTTGCCGCCATTGTTGGCTTTAGATCGAGCTGTAAACACATCATTCGAATCTGTGGATGAATTAATATTAATGCGACCCTCAGTGTGAAGGTAATGTGATATTAATTGGAAATAACATGTACGAGTATGTAGATCAACTCAAGGTCACATGACTTTAACAACACCAACAACAAAACATCATACCTAAACATTATCTACCAAATAGAGCCGCAAGAATGTTGTAGCTTAAAAAAAAAAATAACAAATTGTTGGGGAATTGCTTTGGGACTTATTTGGAGTGTGTTTTTTCACGCGAGTTAACATTTATGGATCACTTTTGGATAAGCGTCTAGATGTGCATATAAAGCCGGCTACTCAAGGATTTAAACTTGACACTGTTTTTGAATCAAAGTGTGCAGGTTTGTCAACTTTAAAATCAATAACCTCTTTACACGATCATCTATGATCACTTTGATAGGACACTACTTAAAAACAAAAAAGAAAAAACTTCTAATAAATATTATCGAGAGTAGGAATAAGGGGTGATATATCCAGTATGATCCAAATTATATAAGTATTCAACTTTATACCTGCGAATAATAAACAACCGATCATCATAGTATTAGGCAATGGTCAACCGCTGAAAATGTGTGAACAGTAATATGGAAAACTGGCTGGACGACATACACTCAAAATCAAATTTCTTGCATACAAGAAACAATCCTCAAGACCATGTGAAGAAACGACAACAACTAGACTTTTAATGCAAGGGTTACAAAAAATCCTTAAAGGATATTTCCTAAACAAAAAATGAAAATCTTAATTTTTATGATTGCAAACTTAAAAATAATAGAAGTATAATAATACAATGAATTTATTTTCTATTTAAGTAATAAATTTGTATTAAAATGTCATTTCATCATTTCAAAAGATGATAAATTAGATTCGCAGATAAATAAAAAATTAGGTAAATTTGCAAGTACCGTGAGTTTATTTCCGACCAATGATTTGGGACTGAACAAGTGTTTCGAATATAACCGACCGGATAAAAATGAGTTAGTTATTAATGAGGAAATTGGTGGAAAAAAAGGAATATGGTTTTGAGTCATAATGGATTTTTTTTCTTTACATATTTATGATGCTGTCACTGTCGAAAACTGGGCAAGTATTGGGCTTACAAAATTATATTAAATATTGTAAGCCGTTACCAAACGATTTTATTAAACAATTTTTGAATTTTTGCTAAATTTCAAATTAAGTATCTCATCTGGCGTTATCAAGCATCGAAAATCGATTTGCCTATTGTTACGCTGAATGGATCCACTTCCGTTTCAAAGAAAAAAATAAATCTAAGTAAAAAACAAAAATCAAAGTAACAGATTTATTTCACTAATTTATCAATGAAATTTTGAAAAACCAAATCCTTGAAATTGTGTCAAGACGGTTATTCGCTGAATTTAATTGTCTCAAAATAATTTCAGAAAATGAAGAATTCTAAGCGACAAAATATACGATTTTAAAAAGCCTTGGTGTTTTTGGATATGAGGAAAGATGCAGTCGATTGTGTTTGGTGACCACACCTGAATTACCGCGTTCTTAAGAAAGAATAGGCTAACCTATTGGCTCATACTTCACTTTCGCACCTATCGAAGGATGATTCTTGGTATTTAATTTCCTCGCTCTTAAGGGATTATGACTACTCTTGTAATGCGTTGTGAACAGAGCGAGCAGGTCTAAAAGAATGGAAACATTAAAAAAAATGGTTCGAAATTCAGTTGCATTTTAGTTTCGATTGATCCATAAATGATGTTTGAATTGGTACTAAGAATTTGATATCGACTTATTCGCCTTCGTTCATTCTAGCTGGACCAGATTCCAAAACCCGATAAAATTTCAAGGTTTGCTTTAGGATTCGACAGGCGCTTAACTAGCCGCTTAATTTTCAATCCTCTTCAGCTCAATAAACTGCTTACAAATATATGCATAAAACACACCTTGGGCATTATTGATTCGTCATGTGTAGTCCTCAAACAAATTCATACTTCTTCCCGTTCAACGAAGAAATAAAATTAAATTTTCAGATTGAAAGTTAGAGTGTCAAAAACTGTCTCCGTGGCACGTTATGAAATATATTTGGCATTTTTTCTTTTTGTGGTCTTATCTCTTTGCGTTCTGTTGACGTTTGTCATGTTTCCGATACAATTGTTTGAACTTGGAATTCAATAAAAAATTAATTCATTTGTGACATTCACAGTGCTACAAATCCGCTTTTGACCAAAGCGCCTACTACCATCGTGACATTGTTGAATCGGATAAGCAAATATTTAATGCCAAATTATTCACTCAACCATATCATTGAGTACCACAAATCAATTTCCCAATATCAATCTCATTCGTATCGCGTCCATATTCACCCACCTAGTACAAGATCAAAAGCACCAGATAAAGTTACAATGAATTGATTAACAAGTCAAGCTCCATTCCAGAGTCTCGAAAATCGATTATACTTTGATGTGTATAAATTAAATCTGATATAGTTGTATAGTATGTATGTTAGAAAAAAAAAACGTCATCCCCTATGGCAATGCGTTTGCACACTAACCGTGCTCGTGTGTGAGCTCCAATCAGCTTTTTTGATGCCTTGATTATAATTTAACCTCATAACGAACGAATGGTAACCAGTAACAGTGCCTGTTGCTGTGATGACGCGTGGGTCGTGAGTTTTTTTTCGCAGTAAAAAGGTATCACGCAAGCCACAAACTGAAATGTTCAATTCATCATTTCTACTCGTACGTCGAGTATCTGTAAATGTATCCACTTTGCTATAGATCCAAATCGAATCTGTGGTCTCTAAGTCGTGTGATCGCCACACTTCATAACTCATGAAAAAAAGAACACCTATACCTATAGCACGACAGCTGGCAGTAGCTGGAGCTGTCTGATGGAGTACCTCCACCCAAGGAGATCAGGAAATGCAAGGAAACCGAATCGCTAAAAGAGGTGTATTTACAGCACAATAGAAATGAATTAGCTTTGGCTTTGCTGACGCTTGATCGATTGATTTGTGAACTTAAGTGGCAAGGAAGGAAAATTCTTATGGATTATTTCAAACACGTTTTTCTTGTATCTTTTAAATGCCCCTACCGGAAAAATGAAGAGCAGACTACTCTTACTTACGTCTGTGACCAATGCGATTGAAAGTTTTTTTTTTTTAATTCTTTCAACAATAATACTCGTGCCTTATTTCAGAGCAAGACTGCCAAATAAAATGAGAATGAAAATAGAAGCTAAACCAATGAGTTCAACGGGCTTTCAAAATCGTTTATTTCTTTTTTTTCTGTTTTCGTTAGTGAATTATGGAGTGTAAGAAGAACCTAGATACGAAAGAATAAAGTGGGTTATGTATTATTTATCGTTTGTAATTTTGAAGGAATGCGGTTTGTCGAGATGTCAGGTGGTCTTTGGGCTTTAAAAAAAGTGACTATTTTGACAGACATGTTGGTACTTTAACGTTTATCTATACGAGTAAGTTGCAGAAGGCTTGAAATGGGAACAGAGATAGGGATTGAATGGCACTTAAAAAAAATGTTCTTTTTGTTCCTTTGTCTGCTTTGATTTGCTCGTTAGAAGATCTAATTGCATCATATTAAATTGCTGCTATTAAATCGCTGTAGCAAAGACAACCGAGTGCTGACGAAATCTTTAAATACTGACGAACAAAATACTGCGAATTGAACGAATGCAAATATGTCACCCATGGAGGAACACAAAAGTACATTTCAATTTTGATAATTCACCTAATTTTTTTGCTGTGTTCCATCTTGATGCTTGCAATGTCACTTTATTCTCATTATTGAAGTTATCACACGATACTGCATCTTTTTGCCGAACTCCATTGCGAGCCTAGAATAACCTCTGATCATGGCGATTTTGGAGCTGAAAATCGATCGGGTTGAAAATTGTTTCTCTTGATGATTGTCAGAAGTCGCATCGGTATTGGCCAATTAATTTGTTTCAAAATGCCTTCAAACGTTCACAAAATACACAATATAAAGGATAGAATCTACGCTTAGGTAGTCGTTACAAGGTAAAGGATGCCTTCTACATTGATTGATAATTTCTTATCTTATTCAACCTGGCAAAGAATCGAGCCCCCATTAAAACTTATCCCACATATTTAGACAGTGATTTCCTTCTGAAGTGGATAGAAAAGGGCCTTTGCTGAAATCGGAATTTTCTTCCACGCTATCACTCTCGCTCTTGGTCACGATCGTTTAGCAGCTGCTGGACATGTTGCTTGATCGATGATGAAATCACTTGCATACATAATGTTTTTTCCCATTAAAGCGACATACCCATTCTATTATCAGATACTTCAATAACATAATTCCATATTCGCAACCTCGCTTTAATCGCCAGATAGTAAAAACAAAAATTAAGTATCTAAAGATAAATGAAATTGCTGCAAATTAAAAATGCTCGTTGCTGCTCTTTGTTCAAGCTTACGTGTATCGTTCTAACACACAGTCATGATTAAATGATATCATCGACGCGACAAATGACGCAATACTTTTATGCACTATCTGCAGCAAACTCTCAAACTAAAGCTTAACAGATACAGAATGAAAACTGTCTGTTTTGGTTTTGAAACTACGAAGCTCAACATTCTGTCAATCATGTCAAAATGAATGAATTCGATTCAGTTCAGAGTTTAGGTTGAACACTCAGCACTTTTAGCGGAAGCTATAAATTCCAATACCTTGGACCGTCTTAAATGCATGAAATGGGGGTACACCAAACACTTTGTGCAGCCACAATGTGATCTGTGTATAGTGAACTGGTGAATCGAACTATTTAAGCGAACATGCTGTTGTCTGCCTTTCATTCGTCCATTTATAAGATTCGCCAAAATTGAATGCGTTCAATCAAAGCTTTTTCTTTTCCTTGGGAACAAGGGCGTCTCTGTAATAGTAATATCCACTCAAGTGGAAGGTATTCTTTTGTTAATTTTGTTTTTTTTTTAAATATCTCAAGTGTGCATGACAGAATGCAAATAATCCATACGGCATGCATTATTTCTGATTAGATAAGTGCGAGTTGTCAATATACTCAATACCTCACACGATGTCATTGAAAAAAAAAGAGGGAAAAATTCACGCCGTAAAAACGACAGACATTTGGGCGACGTGACGACTCAGCACTTGACGTGGTTGTTAGGGTACAATTAAGCACATTGAAATTATTTTCAAAAGACTGCCGCGAATGTAGTTAGGAAGATTGGCGATAGGAGGTAGATTTACTATCTATCTATCTGTGGGTCAGTTCGTTTTGAAATGTGTTAAAAAGGTATCTTATCTGTTGTAATTAAAAGTCTTTGTTTTCTTTTGTGATTTAGGGTGACTAGGGTTCTTATCGGACAGAACAGAAATTATTATCGATTGCATAGAGCATCAGACAGCGACAGCGATGACGAATTGTAATAATTGTTTAGTAGATATTATTTTTTTTATAATTTAAGAATATACTTAGTCAGATCGATGGGTGAAATTTCGTCATCATTCTCGTTCAAAGCCTCAAACGAATAAAAAATTAATGTTTTCAGTTTCAATTTAGTTGATTATAGGTTGATTAGTTTTGATTCCCCCGAATTCAGATAATTTAATAACAATGTGATGGACTATTTACCCTGAGACTTGGGTAGCTAAAGGGGAAAGATTTTCGAAAGTTATTCAAGTCACCTGATCAAATATTAATTCAAAATGTTGATTAAAATTTCAGTTCATTTGTGCGAGCTACACATACATTTTTATTATGGTTTGGCTGAAACCATATCCATGTTCGTACTTCCAGACGTCTTAACTTAAATAAAGCATAAAGAAACATTGACTTATTATCCTAACAAGTAATAATCTAAGTGGTTAATGGTCAAAGACGTCAAGTAATTAACTTTGATAATATTATTACGAAAAAAGTAGAATTTGAAATTATATTAGTTTTTAGGATTCCAGCACATAATTTTTTTTTGTGACTTAAATACCATTTGTAGAAGTTTTGTATCAATTCTTAAGTTTTCCAATAGTCAAAGAAAAATACAAAGAACCAAATAATATTCTGTATTCCTTCGTACAGAGCACTTAAAATTAAAAGCAAAACAATTAAATTAACAAAATAATAATAATAAAAATTAAATTAACAAAATAAAATTGAATAAAATTAAAGCAGGCAGCTGTAGGACCTATTTAAGGGCATGAACAAATTAGCGACGATAGCATGATTTTACCAGGCTACGTTTGGATACTTGCTGATTTTTATAATTGAAGACTTCACCAAAACTTTCGATCGAATCTGGAATAGAGCGCCATTAAATAAACGAACTGCGTTTAGGTTACCGGAGCAGCAGTGTAGTTTGTTGTTATTATATCACTTTGATCGTTGATTTGAACTGTCAAATCAACCGGAATAAACACCCATGATTGCTAAAAACTCACATCTTAAAAGGTGTGACAAAATACATTGGTACAGCATATGAAAATTTTGCAGAAAATGGGTAGAAGCAAACTAAATCAACTCCGACGCGAAGAAAACCTAATTCGCAACGTCGTTAAGGAAGGTGAGCTTGGGAAAAAAGTGATATTTTTCATCGCGACAGTTTCTTCTCCACTATAACGCAAAACTTTACACCTGAGCTGAAGGACTACACAGATGTTAGGTCAGGTAAGGTTGTGTAGGGCTATCAACTAAGTTGGGCTCAGCATGATCACAGTTAAAATCAGTATGAGGAGAAGCTTCAACTGAATTTAAAGAGCTAAGCATACGCCGTCATTCCATTTTTAAGGCCGAATGAGGACGTGAATTTACGAACGAATAAAAAGAGGTGATGCTACGGAAAGAGGGAATCAGATTGGATTCAGCAGACAAGAGACAATTTTTTAAAACAATTCAAAAAAGGGTTGGAGTTGAAACGGTTGAAACGTGTAGAATTCTAGTTCACGCATTTTGTCCAGAATGCTTTTGAAATATCAAGTGCAACAGTCCTTCTTTCGCATGAACGATGCAGAGAGTGGTTTCACTTTTCGGTGACCTATGAAACAAGATCACAAGTGGACCGTTTGTCACAAACCCAAACTGTCGGTCATAGAGAAGTTCACGTGATTCGAAATATTTCATAAAATTACATTTTTAAAAAAAGGTACATAAGTATAATGGGTCTGTTTTGGAGGAAGGAGAAGATTTGTGTTTAAGGGACATGCTGGTGGAATGCTGTTTTTCATTTAGTATGCAGAACACTAGAAGAGAAGAATAAGTAAGATATGGTTTTGTCTACAGTTGTATGAGGGAAATACTTCTATTTGTACCAGCAGATTTCTCAGCCTCAAAATCATTGCGGATTCTTGCTACTGAGTGCGAAGGTATAACTGTTCCATGGATTACTTGAGGCGTCCAAGTAAAAGTGGTGGCAAATCATAGTCTTTAAGTGTTCAATAAACAACAAGCTGAACATTATAAGGAGCGACAAAATATTCTTGCTACCCCTAGTCTAGCACTAAAACTAAATTTCTATCAAAGATCTAGATGCTTAAAGTAATTGTTTCACCTACTAACTCCCTCTACCTCTACTAATGCTCAAATTAAAAAAAAACTTGCATAACAATCTGAAAAAAAAAAAATTCCCTCCGTTCATTTCACAAGCCAACGATTTTTCGCTCAGACAAAACGGCGACTCAATTTTATCATCGGCAATTATTATTTGTTGTCTTGCAACTACAACCAATACAACTAAGCAAACAACCATATAAATACCCACAACAACCCGTTGCTCACATGAACGCATAGTAATAGAGCTTTGCAAATTAAAGAAATCTCATATAGTAAACTTGCTCTATCATTAGTCCACTCTACCAGAGCGATTTGCGTACTGTCATTAAAGCAAAAAAAAATATTAATATGTAAAAAAAAGAACTTCGCACAATGGACCGGCAGCTTACGGTTCCGTAACACTGCCTCCATTAAATGGCGAGGAAAATAAAAAAGATACAATAAGAAAAATCGCTGGACTAACTCTAACAGAGAGCGGGCAAAAAAAAAATTAAGCACATATTAGTTTGCATTTCGATGCCTTAATGAACGCGAAAATGGGGAAAAAGGAATATGGCTAAACAAAGCAAAAAATAAATAAATAAAAAATTTAGAATACAATTAAAAAAAAAAACTAAGGTGCTAGTCGGCGGAATACGAATAAACAAATCTGTAGCTAGCTGATTTTTCATCATTATAAAGCCGGACGACCATGTTGGGTTAGACCTGGGGCCGATATGGAGCTCGAACTCATTTTCTCCGTTATTCTAATTGCCCTCCGAACACAGCGATTTCCCGCATAGTCACACTGTACATATGAATGTATGCGAGGGGATAACATTAAATCCACATTAGCATTTAATTAAGACCCCCAGCTCACACTACATCACAAGTGTGCTTTGTGAAAGATCTAGATAGGTCATATCGCTCTGTTTCCCTATACCTTCCTTCGTTTTCACACCCGCCCTACTCTTCTATATGCTGAGATTTTGGTTCTAGATACAATGAGTCTTTCTTTTTTTTTTCGTGTTTGCTTGGCATTTGTTCTCCTCGCTGTGGCATAATTTTTGGGAAAATTGTTTCTTTAATCTTTGTATTTTTTTTTTTGTCGGTGGGCTTAGGCTTTTGGGAATTCCCCTGCCCTCCTGTCAGTGAGCACTGTCATGTTTTTGTGGAATTCCGCACGTGATTTGAATGCATTAGTATCTTTTGTTGTATACATATGGACTCATATTCTCAGGTGCCACTTGGCTGAACCCGGAATGGTGGGTTTGACAGTTCTCGACAACACTGACAATGTTTGAAAAAAAAGGGTTAAAGATTTTTATTTTATTTTTTTTCGTACTTTGCCACACTTTTGAGTGACATAGCAAATACGTAGCTTACGTGTAGACTTTCACAATTGTCAGTGAATGATATTTAGAGGAGATTTAAAAAAAAAAATGTACTTATGCGCGTGTAACATCCAAAAGATTCGAATCACGTTGTGGAAATAGATGTGACACATAAAAACGTCCGAGCATTATCCCCCAAAGGCGCAAGGATAATTCATTTTTATGTACACGCTTAGAAAAAATAAAAACAGTTTTTAAAGTTGTCTTATGGAAATTGGAGGATGGCAGCATTTAAGTGGCATTAAAAAAAATAAAAAATAAACCATATTTGGCAGTTGGGGCTTTATTTTATTTCTGTCTGCTAGATTGCCATCAATTTCATGGTCGGTTTGACAATTGGCTTTCGTTCCGACTTAGTTTTCTCTTTGAGGGCATTGTATGCAGAACGTTTTTATATTCGACCATATGACATTAGGAAATTTGAAAAGAAGAGAACTGTTTTTATCGTAAATTTTCAGGTTATTTGGACAATTTATGCAAACTCTATCTGATGAGAGATGTTAAGTGAAAGGCGTTGCGATTGAAAGCTATTCTGGATCTTTTAGCCTTCAAAATTTGTGAAGTGAGCTGTTGCCAAGGAAACTGAATGACTCGTGGAATCAGATAAGTTTTTTTTTCTACTTACATGAATGTGACGAAAAATTAAGAGAAGGGCAGCATCTGGTATTAACTTTTTTTTCAACAGTCAGTTTGTCTAGTAAGAGTTGTTTTTAGAATGGCGAAGGTAAGTAAAGATTACTAGTATTATTAGTAATTAGTCTGATTCCCTAAGTAAATTTTAAACTTCTTTTTAGATTCCACTTCATGCGAACTATTCTTTTTAAACTTTTCGGATTATCTTGAATTATATCATTAAGTTGAGTCAAGGAAGATATCGTGGTCTCTGAGGAATTCAACATGAAAGATAAAGTTGGGCCAAGCTTAAATCTATTCAAATTTTTCAATTGGCTCTCAACATTGACACTTTAAAACAATTTTTTAGCAAGTTGATATCTAAAGTTTCTAAAACAAGATGATTGATTAGTGGTTTGAAACTCGGATATTTTTGGGTTCTATCATGGGTTGAGTCCGAGCTTTGACGCTGGACTTGATATTGAATTTTTGCATTCCCTCAATTCGAAGTATTTTATTGGTGCATCATTCCGCTGTATGTATTATGCTTTCGTAGCAGAGGCAATAGCAGATAATCTTATTATTTTTGGCAGCACGCACTTAGAATTCTAGCAGCCGATACAATAAAGGTTACAGCAAGGCCGCTGATCGTGTTTTTTATTTGATTCAAATGGTAAATGTTAACTAGGGCACATTCTTAAACTGCAATAGATAAAAGTTCCAGATTTTCTATAGGATTGAAAAGCAGACGCTTACTTTGAAAAGGTTTGTGGAAGTTTGTTTACTAGAATGGTGGGAAACATGGAAGCGGAAGAGAGTTTTAAAGCACCTGATTTTGATTTAGAGATAAACAGCCCGAATATTAACAAAGAAGACACGAAATTTGACAAATTGCTTGCAACTGGAGATGCTAAATTTTAAAATTGTCTCCGCTTGAAAAGAAATCCAAGTTCAAGACAAATTAAAGAAGTTAACTGATACAATCTCCATTGTTTGTCAGACAAAAAAGAGAGACAAATTATTCCACCTCTTTAAGTGCCATATTGAAAAGTCCAATAATTGCCAACCTTGTGATCTTATCTGATGGCAAATTAAATCATTCAAGAGACCTTATCGGCCTAATCAATACTCAACTTTTAATGTGGAAATAAAACAAACACAAGGCTACATGTGTATATGGGTTCATACGTAGCTGCTATCTTTTAATTAAAAGTCTTTCGACAAAGAGCCCTGCATACAAAAAGCCAAACTAAAAAGCACACCTCGCATATTCAATGTGAGAACAATCAAAAATTACAGATTATCTTTCCGTGATGAGCAATATTCGTTGGAATTTAATGTCAAATGTTGTTCAGTTGTTGCCAGGTTACACTTCTGAAGTGGCTTTATGACACACACTTTGCATTACTCATCTCTTTCTGAATCGTTTATGCATTAAGTCAGCATAATAAGATTAAATTGAACTCCAAAACGTATGCCTACGCTCGTAAGTTTTTGTTGTTGTTAAGAAACAATAACTGATTTATGTTTCATGAATACAAAGGACAACCAAGACAATAGGTGCCAACAAATAATGAAAACAGTCGCGTGTAGTACCCTATAGAACCGAGTCACCAAATTTACGAGTATATAGAAACTTTTCAGGGGTCTTGACCGTTGGAAAGTTTTCACTTCTGTTTCCAGAGGGTCATTATTCAGGTATCCACACGATATAAGTATCTACATACGCTCTTCAAATGGAATTGATTAAAAATTCAAAAACACAAACTCCGTAGCAGGGATAAAGAGAGTCACTGTAGTAGAAGCAAAGAAAAGAAAATAATAATTCCATAGTTCTATTCTAACGCGCGGAGGCATAATGTCTGACAAGTTTGCTGGTTTCTGTCGACTCTGTCCACAATAGGGTTGTTAGGGTGAGATACAATAGATTCCCCAACAGTCTTTCCTTTGATATGTGTTGATGGCTGCCTTCTCGACTTATTATGTTTATTTTTATAAGAAAAAAGATAAGTTGAGGATAACTTCTTTTTATGGACTGGAATGGGACATTTATGTCATTTTCCGAACGATTATTACCATCATTGAAAGTGGGGAAACTGGCTATTTAAAAGAAAATTTCTATGTATGATTTGCCCTGGGAGACGAACGGGTGAAAATGGGCTTAAGATAGTCATTGCGACTATGAGTACTCTCAAGGGTATTGAACATTTGGACACAATCTGAAAAAAAAGCGACAAAGTACGAATACTTAAATATTCTAAAAACACCGAATAGTTTTTCTTTATCGCTCCATTAATTGGAGGTTTATTTTTTTTTTTCGTTGGGATTTAAATAAAACTTCTAATAGTGATTAGTGACCTCACTAAGCGCTCTCACAAATCAATCATTACTATCGTGCAGCGTTCGTTTGATTAACGTACGTGTTCTACGCCCTTAGTAACACCAACCGGACTTGATGTTTTCACACCTCCAACGAATAAAGCAAAAGTAATTTACATTAACCAGTGAAGTTGACCTTCAAGATGTGACGACTGCCAGCGAAAAAAAGAACTTGTTTCGCTGCATAAGAAGCAACTGTTGCCCGGGGAGGTCTATTTTTTAACCAACAAAAAAAAACCCATTTAAGTACCGAATGAAAGTCAAAAAAAAAAAATTAATTTAGTCTAAGATATTCGAAAAACCCCCCAATGATAGCCAGGAAGTAAGCGATGATGACTGATGGTCGAAACCAGTTAGTTCTATGGATTGTTTTAGAAAGCACGTAGGTACTTACTGCTCGTAAGTCCACGTGCCCTCGTAGTAATTGATTTATCGCATCACAAAACTGGTAATTTGAGGTTATTTTTTTTACAACTACAAGCTTACTACAATGAATATTCGAAGTAATTAAGTTGGGTCATTAAGGCCAAAATTAAAGAGATAATTAGAGGGGAACCGTGAAATGCAAAACAAGAATTTTGGTGCAAGGCAACTGTAGAACATCGGCATTATTGCAGGCTATTCGGTCTTGTGTGTTCGTACAGCATAAAATGTGGCTACTGATCTAACATGATTGCCAAATGTGAATGTACCAAAGAATTCTGCCAATCAGCACTCGAAAAATGGGTATGCCTTAAGGCTACTTTTGGTTTTTTTTTTTGCCTTCGGACGTATTTCCCCCAAAGGCTTCAAAATAAATAAAAAATCACAAGGGAATGGCGTTTTTAAGTGCTGCGAGGTTTTACGTACTTCTTTTTCGAAAGATGCCAACTAAGAATTTCGCTGTACCATTTTTACCTCTAAAAAATAAAAGACATTAACCCTTCGAATCTGTACCTGTTCTTTATAAATTTCCATGTAGTTTCTCTGCATTCATTCAATTTGTAAACCTTTTCCACGTCGATTATTTTGGGGATCAAGAGATTTTTAAGGTACCTACAGATTAATTTGTTATGTCCTTTATTTTCATATTAAACAAATGGAAGCTGTTATCAAATGACCTTTAATCACTGTTTCTAGGTCCGCATAGTATTGACAGTACGTACTCTAATTTGAACGAAATTAAATTTCGATATAGTTTGTTTTGGAAACATTCACTTCCTTGGAATATGGGACTTGTGAGCGTTTTAGAAATTATTATACGAGACTTTTAGGATTTGATATTTAAACAGATCGAAGCTTGATATTAAAAGCTCATTTAATTCCCAAACTGGAGTATAGCTCTTCCGCCGGTCTTGGACAGGTGCTCCACAGGCTTTTCGAAAGAATTCATAATCTAGCGATAAAACTCAGGAGACAAAAATATTACGAATTCAATTGACTCCCTGCTTCATCGACAAAACGTCTTCTTTCTTTCCTGACATTCTAAATAGTATCGTTTTTGTCATAAACAGCGTTCCAAGGAAGAAGTCACCTGCACTACTGCCCCTTATCACTCTCAACGAAACACTCGAGCCAAACATCCAAGTATGGGGATGCATGAATGCTGAGCGCCCGCGCACACTCAGTATTTCAAGAACAATAAACCGCGTTACACTTCAACACCATAAGGGAGCTGTCAACCCATTGAACGCGTGTGCATAGCAAAAAAAAAAATCAGCTTTGATGGAAACTTTGTCGTGATGTTTCTTTCACGAATTGTAACACTCAATTAACAATTCAAGGATCAAAATACCACATGGTTGACTAAGCTTTACTACAATAAACCCTTATGGAAAACGAAGACCGACGCAGATTTCAGGTTGGGCGTAGGCAGGAACAGATCAGTAAAAGATCGCTCAAATGCTTGCAACTATCAGTTGACTGCATCCTTGTAGGAATGGATTATAATGAAGAGAATAATGTAGCCCTTTCTGGGTCAATACTCAACGTAAATGTTGAGGACACAATTGACCAGTAAAATCTTCTTGGGCGGACGGTATCAGTTGAAGTCTGAAACTCATGTTATCATACAATTCGCTCATGTAAAATTCTGTTGAGGTTCAATCAGATCAGGAATATTCCAGCACCATTTAGCCTGATTCCGAAGAAGATGGACTTCAAACAGACATTTCCCATTTAGTGGCAAGCTGTTGAATAAGTCAACGACGACTTTGGTGCGAGATCGAAAGAAACTTGTTCTTTAGATCTTGTCTAAATGGAAAAAATTGAGTTTCTTATTTTAATAAAGCACGACTTTAAAGACGGAAGAACTGGTCAACTATATTATGTTTGACGACCGCCTGCTCCTGGCGAACTCAGTTGAATTTCTGGCAATCTTGAATGACACCGTCATACGAATCCTACATGATCATTTGGGCATGAAAAAATTATCTCAATATGGACCAAAAACGCATCCGTTTTGCGGTGAAGAATACAATTTCGACATCTTCAAGCGGTCGAAAAAGTCATTGCAACGGATTTCTGAGATGGAAAAGGATAAGCAAAAAGCGATCACCGGAGAGTCCTATGTTAATTTATAAGATTAATTTATTGCAGAAAAGCGGGGTCATCACAACAATCACTAGGAACAGCAACACTACTTCCTCATCCAACTTAGGCCATTTTTTTGTAGTTCACAGTATGAGAACGATTTTCGTCTGAAAAGAAGAATTGATCGATGCAACAAGTACCTGTTTCGCAGAGCTTGAGAGTTCACATTTTTCGGAAGGGTTACAAAAATATAACTGGGAATTGTAACGCCCTTTGAGAAAATAAATTAACATTAAATTTCAAAGCCACTGACCCAACTACATTTCAATTGCAAATATTTAAGAAAAGGCGGGTAGCACACAGTCTACTTTCCAATTCTATTAAAATAAGAAATTGGTATTTTTCGAGCTTCCATCAATTAAAAAAAGCTTGTTTTTAAACATCTGCGCTTCTCCCTTTGGAAACATACACATACCCTGCGTCTTGTGGTTCTGGCATATTCGAAAAAAAAAATTCCAACTAAATCAAATTTCATGTTAGACAAGACTCAACTGATTTCACAACAAGCTCAAAGATTGCTTTTAACATGCGACTTCTGGCTGTTGAAGCGAACTAATACCCATTGCACAATTGCTTAAACAATTCGCTCATAATTTCATAAAATTCCCCGCCCATTCAGCCGCTCATGTTTGCCTAACCGCCAATGTATAGCCAAAACAGTCAGAGTAACAACCGTCTAACGATCATATTTAACGCGATTTGCTATTTATTGCTAATTTTTCCCACTTGGCATGCAACACTCACAGGCAGCGTGTCAGCTGCAATGCGCCAACAAATCCTGGCATTATATTTAATAACAATATTAGAGTTGCCTCAATAATGGAATGGCTTTGTACGAGTAGCTAGATGCATAAAGATACCCGTACATAGATACGTTTGTACGTATGTTACGTTGCGTTCGACTACCGTTAGAATTTAATTGAGCGACAAAAAGAAAAGCATCGCGATTTGCATAAATGTAGCATAATCAGCCGCGCGTTTGATTCGGGGGTGGCGGTGGCGCGCTCCCAAGGGGTTGCTTACTTGCCTGGCTATTGACACAGAAATTTCGCCTCACTGAATTAAGCTTATTAGATTCCAGGCGAGTAGCCATTTTTTGCCATTGTTTTTTTTGCGTCATTTTTACCATTTTTAGATGTTAACGGATGGTTTACTAGAAAATTTCGTATGCGCGCAGTAGCGTTGGGTGCCCACAGTTGTTGGCCGATCAACTTCTTTGGGTGCACGCGGATTCAGATCCAGATACAGATAGCTAGATAGAGTGTGGGAAGTTATGGGATAATTTTCAGAGACACATTTGCATGTGCAAATTAATGAAATTCGACGGAATGAAGAAAGCGACAAATCGAAATGAAATCAATTAATGTCGTCGGACGTATGTTAATTGCGCGGCCAGCAGTAATTTATTTCTTCTTCGATTTGTTATAAAGAATTATTTTATTTTCATTTTTTTTTTGCCTCACGGAGGACTGTTAATGTGATTTACGGGGCTCCGGTACGTGCGGTTTGCATGCATATAAATATAAAGATGAAGACCGGTTGGACAAGGCACTTGGATTTCATTTTATAGATTGGGTATCAATATGTGTCAAAGGTAAGTGGAATGCATATGGATATAGAAAGGAGAAATTAAAATTGGGGCAAGTATCTTTTTGGTGTTAAATTTAAAAGTTCAAATTTAAACACTTTCATAAGAAATTATTTCGATGAATAAAGAACGTTTTGTTATTATCCTTTGATTAGTGCCAATGGCTTTAAATATATCATAAAACAAGAAGAAATTCTTTTTCATTCCGAAAATTTTAATAAAGTTAAGAGATAAGGCTAGATATCTGTTTGATTAATTGAGTTAGGTTGATTAATATTTTCATACGAAGGCGATGTTTTATTGCCCTTCGCATTGGCTTATAGAATGTCTGCAAACAATCAATTGAATTTAATTTATTCGAGTCATTTAACATTGTATTGAGTTAGAGCGAAATTCTCGAAGATTCCATGGACATGGCGACGAGTCAAAATAAACGTCTGATTTAGTTCCTTTTCAGACGTAACTTTTTAACATTTTTTCACTCATTTCGCAAAGCTTAGCAATAGACTAGACTATATAAAATTTTGAAGTAATGCAAACATTTTAACCATTTAACATTTTAAACCAAAAGGCAGCTGAGATTTAAAAATGCATTATGCATACTTAAAGTTCTCGAAAAAGATTTCCATTTCCAGGAAAATTGCCACGAATGGAGGAAAAGTGCTCACTGTAGAGAACCACCAAACGTATTTCGCCTGTCTTTGTTTATAAACGGAACAAACCGATATTGAGGTACGGGAAATACTAAGAGCAGTAACTGCGCGATACTCCAAATATGTCGATAGCATCATTGGGCCCTATTTCTTTGAGGATGCTTAAGGTTATGTTGAAACAGTTTCCTTTGATGGCTTTTGGAAACTTTTGGGAAATTTTCTTCTCCCCGAATACGATCAAGAACAAATGGAACCACATAAGACTATGCAACATCACACAACTCGTGTTCTACTACAATATAAATTTTTCGAAATATTCTAACCCGTAAAAGTAATGTCAAAAGAAGTTAAAAACAAACCATAACCTATATATGCATGCCTGTAGCCTGAGACAGAATACGATTAAATAAATTTCCTACTTTGTATCGCCGAGATCGTCTTGTAACAAATCAAATATCCAGCTTATAATCAGCTGCTTTTTCGATAAAACAACTAGCAAACAAATAAAAGTTTTAAAAACTCCCAAGTATATGTTTAAATTTTTCTATGTAGTATAACTTAATCCATTAAAGACTCACCCGAAAATAATACTCCAAATGAGACGCAAACCAAAATTCACCGAATCGTATTAAAAAACACACAATTTAAACAATTTACACAAAACACTCACACCTTTTCTAGCTTTGCAACGATAAATATTGAAAAAATGAATCACTTGCTAAATCACAATAATTTACAATTAACTTTGAAATAATTTAAATGGAAATTATGCATAAATTAGATAAAACAGAGAAAAAAAAACCCACTCCAGTGTGCATCAACTTGAAACTAGATTGAATTGATTTGACAGATGAGTGTTCAGCACATGCCGCGGGTTAGCTGATAAAAATTACTCACACCGGGAGAGCACATTCAGCAAGTGCTAAATTCTAAATGCAAACTACTCTCGGACAAGTCGCTGGTACGTGGTTGTGAATCAAACTGAATTCTTTAAATGTGCTTTAATTATTAGACACATCAGAAAACATATAGTTCTATTGTTTAAATAAAAATAATTGTTTTAATTTTATTTTTTTAAAAGAAAATGATAGTTGGTTGAAAGCATAGCAAGACGAATTGCACAAATCACTTAGCTTTCCAATCGGTTTGAACTATTTGAAGGCTCAGAATTCAATGTCTGAGTTCACAACTTTTGACAATCATCTGCTGTTGGAAGATGCATCTTACTGCTTTTTGGAAGCTAGATAGAACTGTGACCTAAAGTATATAAAATAAATTCTGTGGAGTTTTAAAAAAGCCAGCGCATTTGTCGGCGGCTTAACATACTACTAACTCAAAAACCATTGACATTCTTCAAATACTAAAAGAGCCCCTGGCCTGTATTGCAGATACTCGAACTAGGCATATAAATTGAATATTAGAATCGCATTATTTATTTATATTTGGTAATCATGGCTATGCAAATAAAGAAAAAGTCGAACGCAACAGAAGGCTCTGGTTTGGTTAACACAAACAGTATGTCATGTCAAACCGTGGATCTTTTCGGGCCAGGGTGTTAAGCTTAGCCCTCTATCTTGCCCGAAAGTCATGTATTAAATCATCGCAAATATTAAGGCCCTGAGAAACAACACCAATCATATCCGCGTTTTTGCTAGCGACAATTCGACATCATATCCGAACAACTGTGAAAGATTCAAAAATGCAAAAGTAGCAGAAGGAATAATTTTCGAAAATAATATCAACTTCTACAGCTGCAAAAGCGAGGAATAGTTTTACAGCTAAAATACTGGTGAAGAAACTTACTTCTGTTTGTTCCAGATAAGTAATTCGAAATCCAGAAGAAGCACGGAAGGCCTCGAAATCACGAAAAGGAGTGAAATGCACTTTTCTTTCAGTCCATCGAAATGAAGTTTTGTCCAAATAGCGTAAATAATAAAAAATGAAAAATATAGGCAGATTTCAAAAATGATAGTACTTTTGGAACTGCATCCATGCTATAGAGATGAAATTGCCAATTAAAAAAAGAAGTAGAACACCACGCAAGCCCTAAGGTTCAAACCAGCAAGCGGTCGAGCCAGCTTACTGATAATGATATCAAAATCGAGCAGATATTTGAGGTCGTCTACAATTTTGAAAAGACGGCATTCAAAACGTTAATCCAGGCAGGCAGAAATTTGGTTAAATATTAAAGCCATCAAATCTATTTGTTTGAAATTCTCATAGATCGTCGGACTTGTTTGTTGCGCCGAAAAAAATGCTACTCTAGCTTAAAGTCTAATTATAAGTCAAATTTCGAATCTGGTGCCAGACATTATTCCTATCCAGAACAAGCTCTCAAAATTGTAGATCTTGATTCGTTAAACTCGGAAAACGCTTTATAAATGCAATTCCCAATCGCTGTTGAGTGATTGTCACCGTCGTTCAATCATGTTAGTTCATATGACAATGGGTCTAGGTTGTTATTAGAAAAAAAATTCCACTGACCGGCTATCACACAAGTTCGTATTTTTTCATAATAATATTCTGCAGAACTCTCACTGCAAACCAAATAATTTATAAAGCACAGACCCCCAAGCCAATTAGCTAAAGTGCTTAAATGAATAAGATATTTAATTTAACCCGAGGTATGTACAATACAATTGACTTCCTTAACATAAAAACGAAATTGCAACTAATCGTTTTGGCCAAGGTCTTCAGGTATTTTAATAGTGAGAACGTCGTAACAGATCTTGCCTCCCGACATGCAACTAGTGCCTCTTAAAAAATAATCCATAATCTAAACTACGGACATAAAAAATGTATCCTTCACTTACCACTTGCAAATTTAAATCGTAGATTCTGAAATGAAAAAAAAAAATAGAAATAAGAATTAAATCGATGCAAAAATTTTATAACAAAAATAAATTAAAAAAAATGTTTAATATGCAGTCCATGGCAAAATCATTTGCACAAAGCAGTTTTCATTCTTTACCTCCCCCCAATACATTGATCTTGCTTTATGTCATTTCAATATTAAGTTAATTTGTTTATTTTTGTTTTTTTTTTAATTTTCTATAATTTCTTTAATCGATAAAAATATAGAAGAATTTCAAAATTCATTAATATGGGTAAAAAACATACGTGAAGAAGAAAGTGATAACGTTTTTGGTAAAAAAAAATGGCATAAATATTTGCAGAAGCAACCTTTTTTGACTTCTGAAAGAAAAGTTTTACTTTACTTCCTTCTTTCACAACAATGTCCTCGGCAAAGCCCCTTGAAGTGAAATCAATTATATTATGGATAAACTCTCCTTGAATAGAACTCCACGATTGGATTAAGCTAGATGTCAAGCATTTTCAATAATATTCTTGAGCTTATTCATGTTCCTGGCGGTGGGTATGAGTTGCTCTCGAAAAACCTTTGTCCTGTCACCAATACAGCATCATTTTGTGCTTCTAAATAAGGAGGCTGATGTAAATGATAGAGGCACCTCACACTCATTTTATTTAATCTAATTGAAATCTTACGAATATATAAGCTTCTGTTTTTTGATCAAAGTTAAAAAAACATTCGCTCGACAGTATCGCCTATGGAACCAGTTGTTTCACCCATCGTTGAAAAACTTATCCAAAATTCGGTGGTTTACTTATGTTAATGTTAAAGGGTTTCTTAGGCGGACGAAGGCTTTAATTTAATTTTATTTTTATCTTTGCTGTAATGATATTGCGCTCAAGTTAAAGTACGGGGTCCTTCTTAATTGTTGAAACTATTACTTCAATATTTGCAACACGTGTTGACTGTCAAATATATTTTATCCCTTTCTCCCAAAAATTTCTTACACATCCTTTTTCCCATTTTTCTTGTGCGACGATTCAGACGTCGTGTCAAAATAATACAATAAAATAAATTTTTCGTATCATAAATCTAAATCCAGTTTTTATTAAAAAATCATAGATTGCCGACCTTTAAAAACCAACAGTTTTCAGTATTTTTTTCAATATTAATCACTTTTGAAATTCTTTTTTAATTTCGACCTTTTGAAGAAAATGTTGAAAATTACTAATAGTATAAAAGCGACCGAGCGCTAGTCGGACATGCACAAGAAGGGTTCCGTACCTTCGTACAATATTTGACACTAGCTACATATAGTATGTTTTTTTTAAATACTTGGGTAATACACCGTCTTTTTGGTCTTAAGTTTTAAACTTTTTATTGCTAGTTAATGCCTTTCACGGTTCAGAAGATAGTCATGTGATAAGAGGCCAGACAGCGGAGCTTAAGTTCGTAACACTGAAAATAAAAAATTCTAAATATTGAAACCAATCAAGTACAATTAAGTATAAAAACTGCATTGTGAAAATAACTTTGTTATTGAATGAAATAATTATTTCCAATCCACAGCACAACCCCAAAATCTATGTTTCGCTTTTATTTGGTCAAAAAGTGTTTTGAAATTCAAATGAAAAATAACTTTCCCCAATTATTTTCACACGCTGTGTTGCCTGTCGTTGCCACAAAAACACATTCATCACAAACAAGCGTACGATTTAGAACCAATATCGAAATCCAAACGATTCAAAATGCAAAATGGTAAAAGATTTTACGTGCGAAATTCGAAATATTAAAAGCAAAAGAGACATCATGCGACAGCTTGAAATACAGCATTTCTGCTTTATAATAGAAAAGCAAAAACAAATCGAGGGCTGAAATAAATTGGCCTGAATATCGTTCAGTATGCTGTCGACAGAGTGTCTAATAGACAAACGATTTGCGACCAGCAAGCACTAATCAATTAGTGGGTTGGCGGGCCAAAATAAATTTATATAACGTCCGATGTTGAAACACTAGCCAGCGCAGCAAGGTAGTTGAATGCAAATTTGAATTTTGGGAGAGAAATTTTGTTTTGTTTTTTGTTTTTGTAAATTTGCTTTCTTATGGAATGCTTCCAAAGACAACATGAGGTACAGCAAATCAAGCCGAGCGATTTTAGGAGTGAAATAAGGAGCAGCTGGTCGATAAAATGGTTATTGGACTGGCCTGTTTTTCTTGGCATTCGCTGTGATTTTTGAAATCATCAAATTTTACAGAAATATTTATCAATATTGCTTGTCTAAAATTGGTCTAGAAAAACAGGCATCGTTTCGTCTAGAAAATAGCTCTCTATGAAATGGTCTACGTATGTGTTGTGCTTTGTTTTTTTTTTAGGATCATAAGCATCTCACTAATTTGAATAGAATAAGCTGATGGGATTTAACAAAACAGCAATTTAAGAAAACTTTTTGAAATAGGACAATTGATTTGTTTGATTTTTTAACTCGAAAACTAGTAGTCTTTTTTTTAAATCGATCGATATTTGAAGTTATGTTCTCAAACTAATCAAATAAGTCCTCAGCATCGATGTGTTATTTCAAAGCACAATTCGCAGCTACGTTTTAAATTGGAGAAACTTCCAAGCTGAACAAGAGATTAGAACGAGAACTGGGCCTAGTACACTTCATTGTGATGCACCTGCACCTATTTAATGACTTCTGAAGTGAAAGAGCTGTAAATTATTCTTGTTTTTCGAGTGCCTTTCTCTTCCTGAACCAAACTGATGCATGATATTTATGTTTAAAATCATGAGTACTGTTTTGAATTATGAAGTTTCCTTATTGATTTATTGAAAGAAAGAAATGTTAGATCCAATCCTGGCCCAAGATATTTATTTAAATTTGCATAGTTTGTTTTTTTCTTTTTTTAATGTTGGGAGGTTGCTATCCCCTTCTTCACGTCGCTCGTAGCCCAAGAACCATTTGGAATACAAATTGCAGATTCTCCAATGACTAGCCGTTTCAGATTTGTTTTTTGGAGTCAGTTTATTTTGTTGGTTTATGATGGTTAAAATACCTTTTTGGAATTCTCTCTTTGCAAATCTTTATCTACACATAGTTTTCAAATTTATTTTATTATTGAATAATATTATTATAAATATAGTCTTGTAAGCATATAACAGATTCCTGATTCGGGACTAAAGTAGCCTCAGTTTATTGAAGGATTAACACGGCCCAAAAGTAAAGTAAACACCAAGAGAATGCAAGAAGTTCAGCATCGAACCTGTTCGAAAAAGGAAAGCCTATACCGATGCTGCTCCAAGATATCGCAGCGAACAACTGAGTAGCTGAAAAATTATACAGCGTCCTTATTCCTTACAATTTTCAATTCAGAACAGAGTACAGCAGCTCCTTGTCATGTTGCTTAATTAGCGTATAGCCACTTACGCCACGGCTATACGTACGCTAATTCTTTATATTCTTATACAAACTTAAACTCTCATCAAAGTATTTGGAATCTAAGTACCAAAAAATGAGTTCCAATAATTAGAGCGATGAAAAGGACTCTCAGCAACACAAGGACATTAATTAAATTATCCAAATATCAAAGAAAAATCTCTTTAGACTCTTTTAACCACTCAAAAATAAAATAATTCCGCCAAAAGTTTACGTCTTTCTCCTGGTGGCGGTAATTGCTTTAGGTATCGTTAAAATGTCTGAAAGTTCTAACGCGCTCATTAAAAGTTATGAAATTAAACGCAACACGCTGTGCCTCAGAGAAACGCATACTCGTAGGATCACTCAAGGTTATATCTGTGTTTTTGAAATTTCACAAGGTTTCACCTGCCGACGATGACTGAGGATTCAACTATTGGTGCAGTTGAAAAGGTTTCCGTTCGAAATCGATGTTCAATGGTTAGAAAAACCAATCGTTTCGCTAACGGACTGGCGCTGGAAAGCGGCGACTTGGTTCATTAAAATGCAAAACACTCATTTGGGTAAAACGAAATCAATTTTAAGCAAATTTAGATTTCTCTTGATCCTTGTTTTTTTTTTTTTTTGCTGCTGAGGAAATAAATTCTGTGTTCTGCATCCAAATTCGGTATTCAGTTCCTGTGTTCGAGGAGTAAAATTACCTTTTATGGAAACAATGCAGACAAATCGATTTGGCAGTGTAATTATTTCTGTGGTCACGTAAATCGTAGTTTTAAATTGTTTCCGGTATTGTCCGTCAATGCACTTGCATGGAAATTAAAATGCTGTCTAACATATTTTCTTTAAAAAAAAAAACAATACAGGCGTCCAAAGTTCACACCCCGTCATTTTAACAACAAGGTTTTAAGCTCGTGATTGCGACAACCTTTTTCTCTGTGCTTTAAGCTGGACACACATAAAATTGTGATTAGACATAAATGAAATAAAAAATAATTGAACTCTTAGACCGTCGATTTGCACCGAAAGGTCATAAGCCCTAGAAGATGATTAAGTTTACGATATTACAACTGAGAGATGAATTCTTTACGCGGTCCTTCTGGAAACAAACCTTGTGAAAGTTATCTTAATCAGGGTTAATATTCTCATATTAACGTTCACTCATAAATAATAATTGAGAAATTTTTTATAATTTTTCGAATTGGCATGAGACATGACAGAGTGGTGGGTTAAATATTAATTTCGGATTGATCGGTTAGTCAAAAGAAGAGCGGTCAAAGGAAATCGATTTAAAGAAAAATCCTGAGAAACGTGCAAACCTTTTTCCTGTACAAAAAGATCTTGGACTTTAGGCTCCCAACAAAAACTTATTCCTTATCCCTGGCTTTCAGAAAGAATCAATTCTTATCGAGATTTACAAAAGTATCGAATTGTTCTCGATATAAATGCGTCCGTCCGTACTTCGGGTATGAAAAATTTTCGAAATAAGGTTGAACGAGGAGAGGATAACGAGTTGGCCCAATTTTTCAAAACTAGTTGACCAGTAATTTTTTTTTTTAAATCACGTCTGCAGTGTAAATACAAATCTTTAGAAACTTCTTCAAAAACTTATAAAATTGCTTTAAGAATATTGAGCTGAATTAAATCAAGATATTTACAATTAAGAGACTCTCATAGATCAAAATTGGGACGTAAAAAAAATTTTGCTTCAAAGAATGGAACAAGGAAGGGAAGAGAATGTGAATCGCAGTCGCTTTATGAATTCTTTTGAAACTTCTTCATTTATAACAGCTTAAACTTTAATGACCAAGTCCAGTGGACTCGAGTACAAGCCCAATTCTGCGACACTTAAAGTAATTCGTTTTTTCAATTTATTGAAAGGTTCCTACCCCACATTTTACGAGAAGCTTGGTATCGGATTAGTTATTAATTAGATTACCATAAACGTTTTTTTTTATTCCAATGGAAGCTGTCGATTACATCCACCAACATCTCGAGTTATTTTTAATCTTTTCAATGGATTTCGGGTACATAATTAACGATGAAACCCTTAAGGGCCAGCAATCTGACACCCCCTGTTATTCAATTATTATTCCGTAATTAAAGTCCTGCGAGGCTTCTGCGTCCATGTCGAACACAAAAAAAAAAACGATGATAATTAGAGAGTAGGTTTCATATAACAGTGCAACCTTTCGCGAGAGCACACAACTCAAAGAATGGTCATAATGGAAGCAGCATCAATCGACGCGACTTTCGTACGCTTGCACAATGTGGTAGCGTAATTAAATTTGAAATTCGAAATCGAACTTGAAGTTCGTTTCGATTTCAATCTGAAATACAAAATGAGATGCGATGTACTCTGTCGATGGTGACCGCTACGGTCATTAAGCCAGGTGCCCTCTTTATGCTGTGAACTACTCATCTCCACGGATGAATGCATTCATTAGTGAGGCATTACCCGCCTCCGTCCACTTAGATGTTTAATATCTTAATTTAAATTTATTTTTTTTTCTCTGTGTTTTTTCGTATTTCCATTGATTCAACAAATGACAGACAGTTTTCATTTGGCTGTCAATTGATCACAGAAGTGGCCTATGATTTATGTTTAGACCTTTTGTGTGCACGACAAACGACCTTATCAAGGGTTATAGTCAACCAGATATCCTTGACAATGTCTTTGAGGTCGTATATGCGTACGAACAAGTGTTGGACCGAGTGTGTACGAGTTTGTTTTTTGATGAGTAATAAAAAACACAAAAAAAAGAATAATTATGAAATCATTTATCAGTTTTGATCGTCGCGTCGTCAGAGCAGTTAGCTGTTGAAATTGTTTTCTCGTCATTAACGCATGCATGATTTGTTATAAAGTAGCGTGACTGACATTCACAGTAGTTTTAGATGATAGTGGCCGGATGATGATGCTTTTTGGACAAATGCGTGTAGCCAACGACGACGACGATGAAGGCGACGCGACTGCGGGTGACCTTGAGACAAGTTTTTTTTTATATTTTATTATTAATTATGCATAACATGAGTCACGAGGAGTTTCGACATTTAAAGGGGCGAACCTTTGTTGTGTGTGGAAGGGATTTTGTTATATGGTTTATGGCGATGACAAATTGGGTTAGACGGTGCTGAGTGTGACACAATTTGTCTGACCTTAGAATAGTCATAACCGCATGAGTAGTAAAACAAAATATTACTCATAGATGGAAATGGGAGTACGAGTATGTAAAATAAATAAGGAGCCACAGGGTTGGGTGCTTTCACCTGTGCTTGTTTACTTTTGCTGATTTAATTTTTAGACATCGAGATGAAGTGGATATTGGTGACAAAGTGACTTTCAGTCTACAGTCGTACTTTGATCTTTAATGTTGAGATTCCGACAAGTTAGTGACCTTTGAATTCAAATTCATCTTTTTCTGCCAAGGTAAACTGAAAATATCGCCAAAGTAGCTGAAAGGATTACTATAATTCAGATATTTGTCTGATTCGTGGCGAATGCAAAATTATTCTGAGGAATGAGGCTCATTTTCATCGCCTAGGGTCTGATAACCCAAGAAAAATAATAAAACAGCTCACAGGAACCTTGGGCCATATTTTTCATAATGTTGCCGGCGTGACCGTTTCAGTGAATTGATTAAACAATGTTGCCGGAAATTAATGCTACTGACATGGACGTGATAAATCTCCTGGACGAGTATTGTTGTCTTAGTGCTTATGATTTTTTTTACAGTGCTGAGGCGCACATGAGGTTAACTAAAGTTTGATTTCGAAATACGGTAAACTATCGGGTCTTTCTTTTTTCTGTCCCTACAATTCGAAAAAAAGCGTAGCACCTTTTTTTTAGGGGGACCCCCTTTATTTTTTTAACTAGATTATTTTTATTATTTATTGTCATATTAATAGGTACAAACTTCGTGAAAATTTACAATTACGATTCAGAAGACACAGCTCTCTGAGAGGTGGACTTTCAGCGGAGCTCCTATAGTAGGGTCTCGTTGATACCCTTTGGGTATGAAACCCTGAAAACAGGAAGAGTTTTGAACTAATCAGGCAAGTGCTGTGATAAATGAAGAACTGCTTTACACTGGTTACTAGCAATTTAATCTCATTTGTGTATATTAAATTCGATTTGACACAATTCGTTAAAACAGCGATAAACTCTTACCGCCCTTATTTGATGATAATAAATCATGAATAAAATCATTCCCGCGTGAAGCAGTTAGCAACAACGTGCACCGAACAGTGAAAACCCCTGCCAAAATTTACCAAAAACGAGTGAAAAAATAAACGCAAAAGGGTGACCAGAGAAGAACTACCAAGCACAGGCTTGCTGCATATTTGGGAAAAGTGCCAAACACTTTCTGGCATTTTTTTTTTTCAGCCAAACATGACCAACAGCAAGAACCCTACCGCGCGTCTAAAGCGATTGCCAAATGCCTGATGCATCATCAGATCTACATCATGTCGACTTTCAGTATATGTGAATCAAAATTCAATACACACATATAATTTCATTTTCGTTTCGTTTCTCGTCGTTTTTTTTTTTGAAAAATTTATGTTAGATGCAATTTTTCATGGCCAAGGTTGTTCAGTGTAAGAAGGAGCAGCCCATTTTCTAACGTGTTGTTGCTGTTGTACACGTCATTTTCTGAATGATTATTTATAGAAAATCGCGTTTTGGTTTTTTTTTTTTGTTTTTACCCCATTTAAACGAATAAAAATTAAAATTTGCCCGCGTCAATGCCAAGGTTGTTAGTTTCATTTCAATTCGAAAGAATTCAGTGTTTAAAAGGGGAGATGGCTCTTTTTTTCGAATTCCAATTTCCTGCTTCTATTTTAGGACGGAAGTCATTAGCTATCGAACGTGGGGGTAGTTAGTATGTAAAACGGATGAAAGTGTGTGTAGTGGGCCCGTGGAATGCATTTCAGTTAGCTAAGACTGCGTCAATAGACGAGGGGTGAGACTTGACACAAACGTTTGGCGAAATTAAAATTTTTCAAATCTGTCACAGGCGACAGCAAAGACACTTGGGCGCGCATGCATTAGGGGATGATAGTCGACCACATGAAAGAATACATTTTGTCTTTGATGAATTATAATCGACCCCGCGAGTATTTTGTGAATAATTTTCTTACTTGTTTTTTTGGCAACTTATTTGTGAACTTGGGTCGAACGTTTTGCGAATTTTAAATAATGAAGTGGGTAAGTTAGTATTATTATTATACTTGAGCGGGACTCATACAAGTTCGGTGTTTCTGACGTATAAGGATGTGAGGATGTGGATTTTATGGAGCGGAACATGACAGACGATGTTATATTAATGAATCAAGTTAATTTGCATGCACGACTGAGCTTTGCATCAGCAAAATCGAACCGTAGTAATTGGGAGTGTACCCAATGCAAAGTTTTTGAGGAAATCATATTTTGAAATTTCAAAATGTAAATTTTTGGTTAGTTTTTTTTTTATTAGCTGTTCAAGGAAACAATCAGCAGGCCGCAGAATGAAAAGCGTAGGAGTTGCATTTCAATCCGAATATCATTCAAAGTTGTGATTGCTGGAAAGCGGCATGGGTCACACGATTCGATAATCTGATGTTTTTTAGGCTACAAATGGACTCATATTGAAGCCGTTGAAAGAGGAATAAAGAATATTAAAACCATCATAGAGATATACTGCATATTTTAAAATTTTGTTCTCCTCATTTCTTCTTGGCGTAAAATATGATGTAGGTAAATACACTTTTGCTTTTAGACATTGCTTTTTGCTAAATCATATAATATAGAAAATTTTGTTTTTCCCTTTGAAATACGGAACCTTAAAAAATTGTCCAAAAACAGGTGAAGAAACCGGATTAAAATTCGTTTAAACTTTTTACAGCAGAATATTGATGTAAATAGTTAAATGAAAACGATGAGAATGTCGACCTTTCATGTTTTACACCTTTAAATTCGATGTAACGACGATTACCGCGAAGCAGGAATGTCAATGAGCTTCCAAATTGGCAAGTCAAAGAAATAATATGTACCTAGAGCCCATCATTTAAGAATAGAATGAAGTCGACTAAACCTTCTTATGTATTCATGAACGCTTTTGTCTAAAGGAAGTGTCTTTCCCTTAAAAAATGAAATTCAAATCACAACCTCATACAAAACTTTCATTGACAAAAACTTTTGACCACAACTTTAGTCGCATTCGTGACTAAAATTACATGTTTTTTTTTTTTTTGTTTCTCATTACATTCCAACAGGCTATTAAAGCTTATTTTATTACTCAAACCGACACTACTGATAAGCGACACTAAAGTCCTGACGGAAAAAAAAATTTTTTTCTTGTCATCTACGACACAGAAGCACTATAAAACTTCACATAGCGACAATAAAAATAGTCTGGCTCGTAAAAAAAAAAACATGTACATATGTACATACGTATAGGCAAAGGCAAAAGGAATTGAATGAAAGAGGCAAAAGAAAATCGATATTCGTTTCTAAATACTGAATGAATGACAAATGCCAACAACTGGCAGCCGTTTTGTGGAAAATTTCATCCTTGAACTTGAACTTTGAATTTCACCCCCCGTGTATGTGATGTGATGTGCTGCTGGTTTATTTGATATCGTTTGAGGAGAAATCCCCCTTACCCGAGTGAACATCAGTCAAGGGCAATTAGTCTTGAGAGCGCAACGTCAAATTTAATCGCCATTGGATTTATTCTCGAAAATTGTCGGCTGAAAATTGAGTGCGCAGATTTTTCAGGACTAGTATTCGGGGATTATGGTATGTCCTTTTTTTCGAGTCCATTTTACTTAAAACAAACAGAGTATCTTACAAACTTTTGCAACGTCTGTGATGATTGATTTACATTTGAGAATTCGATATCTACTCATGTTGACACTATCTGATGTGCCCCTAAAATGGATGGTGACGTTTTGTTGATAGTTCAAAGTTAAAATCTATGTTTACTCTTTTGACCAAACACATTCGCTTGTTGTATACCCGTGTTCGTTGTGTCTTCTGTTTTTATAGGGAAATGTACATAAATCGTAGTCTCTAAGCGGAGTATCGACTGCCTTTGCTTTTTCACTTTTTATGTGCGAAGCATGTTTGTTGTTTCAAAGTTTGCTCATTCTTCTGGATTTTGTTTGCATTTTAAGGCATCGTGAGTTGTTGTTTGGTTTTGGACAGAGTCATATGCACTGTCCAGTGCTGGCCACTCTTGTCATCTTGTCATCTTGTGCCGAAATTATTTACATTTTTTCGTTCTTAAGGCTCTTGTTCTTACATTCAGCATTTAAAAAGGATAACAGAGGTTAAAATTCTATTTTATGGTGGGCTAAGAGCCATCTTTTATTTTAACTTGGTTTAGAGCTCTGTTGACATCGGTTTACCCAGAAAAAGTCTTCTGAATATTTTTATTCCTTTCATTCATGGCGGTTCTTTTGTCAAAATCTGCTAGCCATTTTAGTCCCTAGTAAATTTTAGAATCACTCCTTTTTCTACGCCAAAGTATTTTGTAGAGTTTTCTCGCTCCAAAGTATAGTGTAAAGTTTTCCCTCTACCGAAAAACTACGGAATAACAACAGCGTATGACATTTGGAATTACATTTTTAGGGTTCCGTACCCAAAGGTTGCCAACGGAACTAAGGCACTGCTGTCAGTCCGTTTGTCCGTTCGTGGGTCACAGACCTGTATCTTCTGAATCGTAACACGTAGAGAGTTGTTTCTTTCACAAAATGTGGCCGCAATGACAGCAAAAAATACAAATTATAGTATACTATATAAAGTTCAAAGTAAAAAAAATATTTTTTTTTTATTTTTTTTTATTTAGGTAGAATTACTGGTGGATATATGACCGATTTAACAATCGAAGCAAGCTATTGACATGATAAATGGCCTAGAATGAATAGGTAAAAATACAGGGGGATCAATTTACAAAGAGTTCGATGGCTGGCAAGTTTCTAGCATGATAAATTCAGATTTGAAAACATTGCCAGATGCATAGAAAAATTACCAGGATGACGAAAATTCACGCGAAAAGATATACCATATAGATTGATTCCTGACAGAGAGAAATGCATCTTGAAACCGAAAGATGCATGACGATCATCAGTTTATTTAATATCTAGCTCACAGCATGGGTTATTCGTAACGATGAATTTTCTTGCGCACTCGAATACCGCACTTAAACGTTAACCCTGAAATATTGAAGATGTTATTAATTCCCACATAACCTAGGATAAAACACGTTATCGATTGTAAGTGAAGAAGTGGATGAAAAGCATTAAAAGATTTGATACTATCTCCTAGAAACACGTCTCCCTGAATTAAAACAAAATAATTAATTATTCCCAAGATTAACATCAATCAACTCGTGGCTTGTTCATAAAAGAGTGAAGAAAACAAAATAAAATGAAAGTAATTTCTTACGCCATTCGTATCTTCAAAATCAATAAGCTAAATGCTACCACCCACTTGGAAGCAACTTACTGCAGTCCTCCTCCAATGAAAGTCGTCATTGGACCCGAAAACCCATCAATATATTTATATAACAATTACAAGATGGTTTTTTTTGTATGTGGGACGCGGTCCTTGTCTGTTGTCAACCTGGCTTTGCCGACAGCACCGAACGACATGCCCCTCCCAAGTGTCGGCAGCGGCGCTATCACCCAAGGACCCCTATGCAAATCCTACCACAAAACGCACATATTAAATTTTTTAAATACAACCAAAACATCAGCGGCGCACGTTCTTTGGGTACGCGTCGAGATTACGGAAAATCCTGACCGCCCACTGCAATTATCTAGCAGAGCATTTTGGTCGTCATGGTGCGTGGGCTTCTGACGAAGTCTTTCTCAGTCTAATATCAATGATGGATTTAATGCATTGACACGCCTTTGATTCCGCTCCATTCAGTAATCTTCTAGTGGTTAAAGTTATTGAATACGGAATTTACAGACGTTTGCGGTTTTGACATCTTTTTTGCTGAAGCATTGGATGATGGTGATGATGGCTGTAGATTTATGTCTAAAGGTCAAAAGTAGGCAGAGTTATGCAAGATGACCGGGGCCGGTGATTGCTGACATTTTTGTGGCTCATCATCATAACTGGACTCCATTGATTTGATGTTATGTCTGTGGGGCTAGCACGGGTCTCCAACAGGCTTTTGGTCAATTGATAAAGTTTTATGGGGGAAATTATTTTGGCTTGTTATTTATATTTGGTGATTTGTTGCACGCCGCTTGGGATAGTATATCCTTAGCGATGCGATGAGTAAGAGTTAGTGTCGGTCTTTGTAGTTTGTGATTAGCCTTTTTAGGACGGGGTACAAACTGCCTTGGGAGTGAGAGTGCTTACCCATAATAGTATTTGTTTTGATAAACCTTGCAACTATATTGGATTCTAGATTATTATCTGTCCATCTGTGCCGATCTTCTGTCTGCCGAACCGAGGGATCTTCTCTTACTTGCGGAGTAAGTATTTTGTCGTATCTCTAAAGTTATTGCAGAGTCAGGAAGACTCATTTTAGGATTGTCATATTTTTTTTTATATCAAACCTTCTTTAGAACTTGAGACGTACTTGAGTCAAATGTTGAACAGTTAAAATGATATGTTTGCGCAGGCTAAAGAGTAGACTGAGACATTCCCAAACTTGCTTCGAATCTACTCTTCGAATCTACTCTTCGACTCTAATATTAAAAAGAAGAAGAAGTTATAATTGTAAGTTTTGCGCGTAGTGGGTAATGAAATGAAATGAGTTTTCTAACTGCAGCCTTTTAGACCAACAGTGAAATGTCAAAGAAAAAAATCTATGAATTGTTACTTCCTTCACTTCACTAATTACGGCAGTGCTATGAAAATCCTTTGTCGACCACCCATGGTCTTTTTATCCTTGATTACCCGCCGCGCACCATTCTTGTTGCTTAGCAACAAAATAAAAAATAGATTTAAACGGAAAAGAAAACAACTCCCAGTTAAATATTCAAATGAATAAAAAAGGTCCCGCTTCTTTTCAATCTAACAACAGGACTAATTTCAATTTAAGGAAATTGTGTACTGCATACATTTACATTTGTTTATGAACTGAATAAGAATAAATCTTTCAAAAGAGATTTCTAGAATGAAACAAAAAAAAAATTAAAATCCACGGCAACAAGACAAAAAACATCCGCTTTCTTCAGAATCCTTTGAAAAGCACTACGCGCAAAGGCGCTTTCTTTCCGGAGTGATAATTGCTGTTGACTCCGTCGAGAGTTCCATGTAAAAGGATTGTAAGACTATTCACAGCAAATCACGAACACATGCGAATATTTTATTATTTTCAGATAGTCTTATCAAGACTCCTCCTGTTTTAAGGCTCTCTTTGACTATCTTTGGCGCGCATCAAACTAAAGCCAACTAGGGGTCGAGTTGAGCGTTTTATAAAAATAAATATTTAAAAAGCTTCGAACAAACACACGTACGAGAGCACAGATACGAAAATGATCCTGAATACGCATATTTTGAATTTGCAAAAAGGAGTTAGGGATGAGTTTACCATATACCCCCACAGTTCTTCTGAGAGCAAGTGATTAACGCGCTACAAGGAGAGGAGGGACGAATAGCAATGGAGGCTCGTTGTTTTGATGCATGTGAATTATGGCGGCACTAAGTGCTAAGTGGAAGAATTGGGCAGTGTGTTTGATGATTGCTAATTAATCAGCATCTTGAGTACATGGGGATTAGATTAAGAGGACAACGTATGTTTGTGTGCACGTGGGGAGGATAATTTAAGTGGGTGTGGAAACTCTGAGTTAATTTCAATTGAAATTGAAATATTACCGGACATAGACTTGAGTAAGTTTTCCCTGTTCCCCGAAAGATGCCATCAACAGCCAATCGGCAAAAAGGAAAGCTTCACGCAGTAGGTGAAGATTCACTATTTTCAGTGAATTTTACTGCGCGGTCATATGGTGACCTTACACTGGTTTAGACACTTCAAATAAAGTGGTTTTGTTGCTGAAGATAAGACCACTCTGGCGTACCGAAGAAGTTTAAAGACGAAGAATTCTGTCTTGAATTCTGAATTGAATTACTCGATGATGACCTAAGTCGGGTGCAAGCTAAACTTAAAGCATCATAACGAGTTTGTCAACACGTTCAAAAGCTTGCAAAACGAAACTATCGCTAATCTGAATATCCACAGAATCAATCTTTTCCTGTCCATAGCCAAAGAACTTGGTTGGTTGGTTGGCTTCCCTGCCTTATCGCAGATCTTTCTGCTTAAAATGTTCCTTTTTAAAGTCTGGAATGGGTGGAAAAAAGTCTGTTTCCGTAAGTCTCCTCTACGAGTTTGTCCATCTTAGATTCACAGCTTTTTTAATGGCACCGTCTTTATCGCTTTTCCCCTATGCCAGAGATCGAATGGGTCTTTTTTCTACAGAAAGTGGCTCATTGTGGATTTATAGAAGCTTCAAGTAAGATGTATACAGTCTTTTGAGTACACATAGAGCGTTCAAAGGTGCACAGGCTAAGTTAGCTAGATAATCGATTTTGGTATACAAAACAAAGCAAATCGATCAATACTTTCGTCAGCTAGTGTGGATGTATACTAGTTTTCTACTCCACCCTTAACATTACTCCACGTCTGATTTTATTATAATTATTTGCTTATTTTCGAGTCTATGCACTGTCAGGAATGCCAGGTTCTATTCAGAGATCTGCTTCGACAAAGAAGAGATTTGGAGTCACTGGATAGTTTAGGAATGAAACCCTTTAAAATCTTTGCAGCATCTACATTTGTGAGCTTTTTAGGTTGCATAATTGAATAACATAATGTGTAACAAAGCAGTAAAGAACGTGGCATTGTGTCACATTTCCGATTTGGATTCATTTTTTGTTTCCATTTTGTTTGAAAAAAAAACAGCACATAAAAACAATTCGTGCTTTTTGATGCGGAAATGGAACTGTGCAGTTTTAATCATCCATAATCATGGGTTAAGTTACGAAGCAACGAGTATTTGCATAATTTTTGCACGCCCATATTAACGACTTGGATTGTTTCACGGTTGGAAATTGTTTAAATGACGCGTCATTTTTTGTTTTTTGATACATGAATTCGGCAACAAAAAAAAATCAGTGTAAAAAAATTAAACATTGACACATACTCGTACTCATATAATGATTGCTGGGAAAAACGAGGTTAGCTTGAGCTTTTTGTTTTTGGGCAATAAATTTATCTAGCAGTGAATTACTACGCGTTTGATGCCTGGAAGAGATGTAATTTGATACTCGTGACAATTGAAACCGACAACTGCTGTTCGAGATACAATTTGGCGTGGTGACAGAAGCGTGCGCTCAAGAAAATTTTCAAAGAACTCTTGCCCATTGCTGGTTTATATTGTTTTGTTTGTTTTATTTCTTCGTTCGATTTTGATGATTCCTATTAATTTAACAGATCGTGTTTCATAGAATTAAAAAAAAAAAAAAAACTGTCATATGAATCCATTTGCCCCAGTTAAGAGAATAACTAAATGAGTGGCGTTGTACAAATGTCGTTTGTGGAAAAACGTTGTTACGTAACTATAGTTGCTACGCCAAAAATGGTGTCGTGGTTTGTTATCTATTTGGGAAATACAATTCTTATCTAGTGCACTGAACTTTTAATGAACGAAATTTTATAGACTTCTAAATTATTTTGAGGTTAAACTGTATCAAGACACCGGTTCCAGATATTATTTTGATTATATCATTAAAGTTTTTTTAATTTTTATTATGAATATTATTTTTATTTATTATGTAAAAATAATATTATTATTTACTTATTTACTTACAAATAATGAAACCTACGGTGAAGTCTCCATAAAAGGTTTCGAAGACACCGAACCAAAATGGAATGGCGAATGGTTTAAACAAGACACAATCAAAGAAGACTTATTTACCTTGTGGTTACGTTAAAGCCTTCTGGCAACCATTATCAAATCATTCTTTGCGAATCGGGTACAGAACATGACAGTTACCGAAAAAAGCGTTTTAATGTCTTGACAAATGATAAAAAAAAATGGATAACAACATGAAGCTCTTGGGTAGGTTTTTATAACGAGGAAGATATTAAGAAGCTACCATTGAAAGGGGTTAATAGATTCTCGAATATTAAAAATTCCCAAAAATCGGCACATTATAAAAAATCAAACAGGTCTATTTTGATTTTTCGAAAATGTTTGGAAAAGTAGTTTAAAAGCACTTACAGCGATCATTGGAAAAGAAACGCCTCTTTTTGGATTCAGAATCAAGCATTCGAGTCTAACCAGGTTAACCGGTAAAGTCCTCAATCACTTAAAAAAGTAAGGTAGAAATGATTGAGGAATAAGCTATGACAGGTTCTCCCGGCACCATCTTGTTAAATGCACGAACTCCACCTAAAATCAGACTTTTCCGTCTTCTTGGACCGGTACTGTATTAATTATACACGATAAGGTAGTTTCCTTATTATCTATGTGAAGACGAACAGAACCTTTTTAGGGTCCCATACCCGAAAGGTATCAACGATGCCCCATTACTAAAGCTCCTCTGTCCGTCCGTTTATACATTTGTCCGCCCGTTCCTTCATCTGTCGCAGTGCTGTTTTTCTCAATACATGTTATTTTGATGAGAGAATGTATTACTATGGTCGCAACAACAACAAAGACAAAAAACGTGGTTTCACTTGATTTTTTAATAAATATTCATAAAAACGTCTATCTAATCGTTATTTTCATTATTCGCCTGTAGGTGCATATGTCACTGAACTCCTCCTAAACGGCTGGACAGAATTTGATGCAATTTTTTTGAATGTGTTTGAGCGGGTTCCTTGATGGTTTAGATTGACTTACCAATATTTTTCCATGAGAAATTCAAACTTGTTTCTTGTGTTTCGTACCCGACAGTAAATGAGTCAAAGAAAATCAAATTGAATTGAATTACACCACTGAACGCAACGAAAGCAAGAGAATAACTTTGTTCATCCTTGAGGGGATGAATCTATTAATACAATTGTTGTGTTATCCCTGCAGCTTGATTTGATGCAATCATTTAAATTTAATTCATCAACGCATCTAAATCACTTGGTTACGTACTATGGGTCAGTGCTCTTCCGAAGGACGTCCAATGACTTTTCTCTGCCGTTTCTAGACAGAATTATACACACAGTTGGACGATGGCATATGCCAGACAAAAGCAACACCATCGGCATCAGCATCAGCACAACAAGGTCATTGAACGCTGCCAGGGATGCAATTGTAGCCAGAGAAGAAGTTTGTGGTGCTACAATATTGCTGTTGCATCCAGTGTTGTGGATGTTAAGACGAAATGAAGAAAAAAAGAAAAATAAATCCCATCACAGAGGCAAAACCAAAGAATAGAGATTTGATTGCGCAATTTCGATTGTTGAGCAATGCCAATGCACCGAGCACTGCGTAACGTACCTAAAAGGAAAGTGAGTGCTCGGAAACTGTTTTGATTGATTCTAAAATTAACCACCCTCCTCTGGCGTACGAAGCTACACATCAATAGACGCACTGATCAACGTCATGCTGCTTACATGACCCATCTACCAGTTGAAGCCTCCTCTTGCGTTCTGCGTTATTTGCCTTTGCAATACCCGTTTCTCGCCTCAGACAACCTGAGGATATTTTCCTCATGCCATCGTTCCAGTCGCTCTCCACCTGACAACAATATAGTATGTAATCGATCCGGTTTTTTTGTTCACGAAACTCATGTCTCGTCCAGACACCGGAGCATGCTGGTGCAATCGGTGCAGTGGTGGTGTCAGCTCCTCCGCGTGACGATTGTATAACATTTACAAAAAGTGTCTGGGTGTTACACAGTACCCGGACCGGATCGTCGCAGTCGTCTATACGAATTATTTGCATGTAGCCTTTTTCTTGAACGCAGGACTAAGAAAACGCACTCACTCACTTCTATACTCTCGATCTTCGGCCGGAGAGTAAACTGGATTTTCAATTTTGAAGTGAGGGCTTTTGAATTTTGCGTACCTTGGAAATTAGCATACAACACGGATAAGAACGAACCGCAGTTGAGCAGCAATTTGCTTTGCTGATGAGGATTATTAGAGTGCGGTCACCCGCATGTGAAAGGCACAACAATTTTCTTGGAAAATCCATCTTGAATCTATAGCGTACGGGTTGATGTTCATAATGACATTGATGGTGGTTGGGACACGTGTGTACCAAGCCTCATGTTACATTCACTTAAAGATGCAATTAAATTAATGATGGACGGAGGTGTAACAGAAACCGAGATGAGGTGGGATGATGTGTTGATTGCTTTTTTGGCTGGAAATTGAGATTTAAATTGTTAAACAGTTTATCGCGTCAATGGCATCGCTGTTTGTCATCGTTTATCTTTCATATGCAGATGTGGTCGAGGCGACACAACGTCCTATTCAATTATCTTTTTATTCTTCGTGTTTGTGGGTTAACTTTTTGTATTGGGGAATTAATATGGGGGCGGGCTAAGAAAAGACCATCAGTAGCACGCAGCCGCACGTGTTTTCAATTGGAACACACGTTTCCGATAACAAATAGCTGGGTAAAGAAGAGTACCAAAGCAGACAAACCTATTGGTGGGCGGTGAAAGAAGCAACTGCCTACGCACTTTTAAGTGTGCCGAGAGAACATTTTGAATTTATTGATACTTTTAAATTTACAGAAGCTTGAAAAGAAAAGCGTTTTTGATTTCAAAAAAAAGTATAGCAACATTAAGCAGAGAGCGAGCTCGAAAATAAACCGTTCAACATCCATAAGACTTCAAAAAACAAGAACAAACATTTGCAAAATAACGTATGGTCATTACAAAAGAGGCTGTTATCAAAATTGTAAGGGTATTCCCCGACATCAAATTAATACAGAGGGCATAGTGGAAAATTGAGTCAGAATAAAGTAGGAAAATGTAGGTTTAAGAGGGAAACAAAACTTTTTTTTTGATAATTTGTTTGCTCTAAGGGGTTGTCACTACCCTTATTATGTATTTTGGAGAGAGGCGCTCGAAAAAAACCACTCACCAAACGTGAGACTTAAAATAACGAGAGCGACATCTATAAGATAGGGATTTGTCTGGAAATGTGTTGTACCAGGTAGAAAGAACACGACGACCAAGGGTTTTGATGCCATTAATGGACTGCTACAAGGCACAGAATCTGCACTCTTAAAATTCCGAGGGACGACAACATTCTGAATACTCATGCTAAGAAACTTCAAATTAAGTTCGATCATCTCCGAGCTTGAAACTGGTGTTAAACGTGAATCCATATCTGCTGTAGGACGGGGTAATTCAAATTCGAGACTAAAAATGAACTTCGCACAGAGACGAAGACTGTTGTAAAGTACGAATATTTGGGTGTTTACTTGGACAAATTTGTCTACTATAGCGGCTGGACTTTTTTAATTTGTTTGTTTTCGAATGATTACTTTTCCTTAACCCATTGTGGATAACGAAGGACAACATTCATCTACTTGAATTGTATAAAGAACATATTCAACTCATTGTGGAGCTCAGGTTGCAAATAGCTCAAGTGATGTATCGCCACAGAGCCAGCTGTTACCCGGAATGTAGCGTCATCATTCTCGTATTTTAAATGAGCTAATTCTACAAAATTAAAATAAAAATTAACACTATCTAGCATATGCAAAAGCTCTTATTCCTTCCACTGATTCCAGCTGTTTCAACAAAAATATTCATATAAATATTATTATTAAAAAAGCAAACAAGATGCACAAATTATAAACGGAAATTTTTATCACGCTGGCGTGACATTCCTTCAATTGCATAAATGCAGCTGACTGATAACACCAATTTTATGCTGGCCGCTATCATGGTTAGATATAAATTTCCTTAAAAAAAAAAACTTCTGAACTTTGGGAATCTGGTCTTACAAATAAATTTAAAAAAAAATAGTGTTTTGCTTCTTTTTTTTATTCCCCAGACACTCAAGACTACAGACTCCAAGACTGTTGTATGTACACACTCCTCCTATTATGTTCAGCTGCGCTAAACGACCGCGCTTCTATGCCAAAGCAATCATCCAAAGGCGAATAAGAAACCAAGCAAAGTATAAATATAAAAAAATATAGCTATACATATAAAAAGGCTATGAACTGATAAACTGGATCTTTGTCTGCTTGGAACACTTGTATTTACGATGCAGACCACAAAAACTTGACCCCACTGCCCGCCAAATTACGCCACCGCAAGACCATGCGAGATCACCATAGAAAAAAAAAGAAGCAAAAACTAAAATCCCAAGACACAGGCTAAGGCCTCTAAAACTACAACTTTACTACCACGACGAGGAGTAGAACACACCGTGGCGACAGCGGCGACGACGTCGACAACGGGCTAACATATGTGGCCGTAAGTTAGGTTTTACGATTCGCGTCTTGTGGTCCGGATCGAACTGCGAACCGCGAGCCGCGAAAGGCGAACGTCGAACAACGCGATCCCTATAGAGATCACCTCATGTTATTACCTGTTATTTTTGCTTTCTGTTGTGCTTTGTTGTTTCTTTTTGGGTTTTTGTTTTCCCTTTGGGCCCTTGGCTCTGTTCTGAGTGATCATATAAGGTTTGAGTAGCGAGACAGTTGAAAAACGAAGAGAAAGCTGTGGGGCACTGCATGAACGTGATCATCCTCACAAGCTTCCAGCATCATCATCGTCTTCACCGTCGGTCGGTCGCCTCCATGACAAGAAACAAGAATCATCGACGGACGGCAGCAGTGTCTGGAGTCTCTCAGCAACAGTGAAATTATTATCGGACGCGCCGCGATTTATGTTTAGCTCATAGCACAGTCGTTTGTGATCCAGGTTTGGCCGGTACAGAGTAGGAATCTAGGTACGCAGAGAAGGGTGTAAGCTGTCATAAAGTCAAAGCTCATTTTATTAGACACCTTCAATTATTTTTTCTTCAGTTTTTGTTTTTGTTTTAACTGAAGCGTAGATATGCAGCTGTGCGAGAGCCTTCTAGGTCTTTATTTTGGCTGTCAAAAAAATTTAAATAGAAAACTTTGTATTGCGCAATGGAAAACACAAGTGTATTGACATTTTTGACAGTTGCAACTGTCAGCCGATGTTGTTTAATGGGGGGTGATAGTGACTTGAGCGTGAAAGGTCCGATTGAGGGCACATAAATAATGTTATCTTTCGACAATGTTATGTGACATACTTTGACTTTTCTACAAATTGTGTGTGGCTTGAGTCTTTTCATTTTTTGGTTGTTATATTCAAAACAAGTCTTGCTAATTGAGAAATATAAATAGGGGAAATGGATTGCATATTGTTAATAACTAAGGATAAAAAAAACCGAAGGTTCCGTACAAGCTTGTAGGAAGGCTGTACGCGATTAAAAAAACAAATTGTGATATAAGCACAAATTTACGGGGTGTTTCTTGCCAATTTTCATATTTTTAAGATCAACGCGAAGTACTCTATGGGATTTGATTTCCTTCCGAGAATGCCGCATACACAATCGTATACTTTGATTTAGAAGCTTGGCGTTTTTACAACTTAAGAAGTCATTAATATTTGGTATTAATTTCAATCGCAAAAAAAAGTTCGTGACCGACTGACCGACGGACAAAAAAGTGATCCTATAAGGGTTCCGTTTTTCCTTTCGAGGTACGGAACCCTAAAAACAAAGTGGTTCAAGTTTAAACTTTCGAAAGGAGTTTTACAAATTATTCTTTCTTTGAGAGATTCCTGAAACAACAGAATCCTACAAAAAACTCTTTAGCTTGAGTTCGAAAAACAGTTGTATCTCAAAAGGATATCGTACCGGTTTTCAAGCAAAGTGAAACGAAGATATCTAGAATTTTTAGGAGTTCGGATAAGCAATGCAATTTTATTTAAAATATATTGTTGTTATATTGCGTCGAAAAATTTTGATTCTAAGTCAAGCTTTTTAAAAATGTGAAAACAAATCTTGAAAAATTTAGAAAATAAAAAAAAATATAAAGAGTGTCCTTAAAAATGTTGATTTGCTTTTTTACGAACTACGGCGACGGATTTCGGATTTCTCTAATTGGTGTTGTTGTGTTTTTGGCGAAGTTCTCAAAGACTTCGTCTTTGAATATGACAATTCGAGTCGAAGCTGCATTTGGGGGCATGTATCGATTTCAAAGAGCGCTCCGCAAAATATTTTGTTAAAGCTTACAATTGAGCCCATACACACTGTTTGATTTCGGCCCTCTCCAAAGATCAAGGGCAAAGTATACAGAAGGTGTTTTTATGGCTTTTGGTGTCACGTTTAAAAACAGGCTCGAATTCATCCATATGTCGATGTAAATAAGAAGTTTGGCAGGCCAGAGCTGTTAAGGAATGCATTTTAATGGAACTGTTTTCTTACAAAACACAATCTTTTGATTAATTAGTACGAATTAAATAAAAACATCAACTAAATATATTACTTTAACTTCCCGTTGCTTAACCCATTCATTTTGAAGTCATTGTAGAAATCATAATGCATCAAGTCAAGACTGCTTGAATTGTTTTAAGTCTTTTTGAAATCATTGAATATTAAGCTGAAACATTTCATTTCAGTCTTAATGTTTGGAAGATTGCTCTGAAATTGTGTGACTATCTTGAAGAAGAGCTTTGACAATATACTTTTTCACTCCCGAATTTCTCTACAAGGATGTGGAGATGTGGTTCGAACAGGATGGCACTACATTTCACACTGCGACCATTGAATTGGTCATCTATAGGCTTTTGAAGATATGAGCAGCGTTAATGCTGCGTTCATGCGCTTGGGTATCATAAATCTCAGAGTAAGTCTCTACATTTTTGGTAGTTTTCGAGTCTGGTCCTATCCCCGTTTCCCGTTGGAATGGAATTTAAAATTAAAATTTTCAAGAATGCTTTGCAATTGAACCGCATCTGAAAATCGGTCTACAAGGAAATGGGTTAAATCAGAATAAATCTACAGCTCACATCTTGGAGTAAGGTGGTGGCAAACAACAATGATGACTTGGGAACATGAATCAATTCAAATTCAAAAAAGCCCAGGAAACCGCTCGCAAGTTCTTCGATCAATCACCAGTCATATGTGTAGCTCTCTAAATGCTACAAGAAGCAACCCCATTAACTGAAGTACTGACAAAAAAAAAAACTTCATTAAAGCAAAAAACAACCAAAAAACAACACTTCATACGCTCAATTATGAACTCGAGTGCTATTCGTCGAAAAAGATTCATATTAAATGTCAAATTAGTCATGTATGGCTGTGGCATGGAGTCCCCTTGAAGCCAGCCGCAGTCATAAGCAACAAGGTCACCGCAATACACAAAATTTTCGACAAAAACTGACGACACCAGAAACATTTTAGAAACTCAAAAATATATAGAAAATAAAAAATGACAAATGAGTTCTTAAAGAAATTGACATCCACGTTTGCTCAAGACACCACCGTTTTTTTTTTCATCTTGTGTGTGTGTTTTTTTTTCGATTTTATGAACTTTTAATTAGATTCAATATTCTTCGGTCTTTAAATGAAAAAAGTCATCAACGATTTTTTTTTTCAAAACAAACTCGAACCAGGAAAAAAACACAAAAAAAAAATCTTTGAGAAAACCAAAACTTTTTTGGCGTTTAGTGGTATGTACTCGTACAGTGTTTCTTAATTATTTTTGTTTCGTTGTTCGTAATTTAGACATTCATGACGTTGTGTCAGAATTGAAAAAAAAAAAATTGTTATTTGGTGGCGTGGTACAAAGCAATTAATATCTCGTCAGTAGACTTCGATTATCGTGTTCAAAAGATACATACGAAATGAGAGGATTTTTTTTTGTGGTTAGCAGAGTAATTCAAGGTTGTAATCAGACGTCTGTAACCGCATAGAATGATAATGAAATTTTAAAATAATTTAAGTGAGCTTTTGTAATTACAGTTTAAATATTTTCTTTGATTTGCTTAAAAGATTTCCATCAAAACATGCGTATTTCGTCAAATTCAAGGGCAATCGAAAATAAGGAAATGACTTCATCACAAATTTTATTTCATTTTTATCAAACGACTGCGAACGTTTCCATGATTCGATTCCAATTTGCCCGGTTTAAAGTTTAAGCTTAGATTATTTACGTGTCTTATTTAATCCTATTTCTTGTACGGAAGTACACATTCTGTAAGTCTGTGACAGACAGACGGCTGTTGGCTATGGAGCCTAAAAAGTACCACCAAAATCGCGAGAATAAACGCTTAGAGAGCAACCATAGCAAAGATGCCTCGTCAATTTTACAAATGGCTTAAACAAAAGTGCCAAGGTTTTAAACTTAGGATAGAAGCCTGTAAGGTATATGTGAAACCGCACACTTACGAATGGCGACCCTTTGACTTAACTGCGCCAGCTCTTCTTAACGTTTTCTTGTGAACGCCTTTAAATCCTTGTCAACAATCTGGTCGAGCTTTATATGTTAGTGCGATTTAGGCCAAGCAAGTTCACATTCGACCTAATCTTCACGCAATGAAGGATTTTTGAAAGCCTAAGAGTGCCAAATTGATCACAGGTTGACAGTATTTATAAAAACGAGGCATAAAGAGCCCTGATAAACCGCTGCCAAACTACTTCAATTATGCACCATAACGATGGAGAAAGCTTATTACACATGTAAGGTCCGCAAAGATTTCAAAACCAACTTTTATTAACTTCCTTGTCAGAACTTTAAAAGGAAAATGTCAAAAACACATCAGACCTTTCAAAAACATAAGGATTCTGGTAAATAAATTTTGTATGAAAAATGTCACTGTGATATGAAATGCATGCATTTGTTGTATACAAGATCAAAATTGTAAAACAAAAGCACTTGCCAATTGATATCCTGACCACAAAAATGGCTTAAATAAAAATCAAAATTATCAATTTCTCATTCTAGGCAAGATTTTATTAGAACTTTGTGTCCAAGCCTGCCTTTGAGTTTCAAAAGACCTTTAAAACAAAAACAGTTTCGAAACGACCTACGCTCATTTTGAATACATACGTCAAAGCTTCTCTTTTAGCTTTTGGCATGTCCCAATTTGTTGTTGTTTTTTTCTTTCTGTTTTTGAAGAAACAAAAAAAATAGTTTAGCACGTCTGTCGTCGGAAGTTCATATTTGGATTCCGACAGTTGTAAAGTGATAATAAATTAAGTAAGCTGGCCACACGTGACTTTTGTGTGGTTTTATTATTTTGGTAAATTAAGCTATAACTGTTTATTGGGAATTTTCCAAATCGGTCGCTTTGTTTTGAAAACAAATTAGAGCTTGTCGATGGAGTGGCTTTTGACTACATATATAGTATTTTATTTTTTTAACTACTTTAATGGTTTTAATGTATCTGATTTAGCATTTGGTTATGGCTTTGTTTAAAATTAATATGGATTTGTTCCTTTTTGAAAAATCGCTCTTAAAATAAAATTTATTGCTTTCATAGAATATTATGGCTTTTGAATTGAGGCAATTAAATGGATATTTATTATATTTTCGAAATAAATAATCATCAAGATTGCTTAAGTGCCTTCTCTACTTGCATTTTAAAAGAAATACTTTACATTTTTTTTATAGAATAGTGATTTGAAATACCTAGAACGCTATATGAAAAAATGTGCTGTAGTTACCATATCTTAAGGCAATTGCACAAATTGGTCAGCGTTCCAGTCAAGAGAAGCAAAGGGCACATTTTGACACTGTTTTCTATGGACTATGATTTATTGCTGCTGAACGACTGGAAGCACATAGGGAAGAGAATTTTTCGGAGCGTAGATATTCTTATATGTGATTGCGACTGAAAAATGGTTAAGATCCAAAATCTAATTTCTATATTATGTTTTTAACATTTTCTGTGGAACAGATTCTTTTTATCAGTGTTGAACTCTCGACTGGGAATTCGGTTCAAATTAAAGTCGTATGAGTAGTCTTTAGGAAGCTTATCAGTTATATTCTCTGATACGAAAAAAAAGTTCGTAGAGCTAAAAAAAAAAGAAGGAGCTGTCTAGCTAGAATTTTAAAAGTACCTAGAGTCGGATATGACTTCATGTCTGTAAACGAAAAAACGCAAAACCTTCATGTACGTCGAATTTTTAACTTAGAGTATTGTAATGCCACAGGAAAGTTGGGTTATAACCAACGATCATCGAGGTAATAAGATAGCTTCGTCTCCTGGCCAGTATCAAAACAGCCCATATTTTTTAAATGTTTGAAAATATAGCTTTGAGCTTATGCAAAGCAGTTAATACCAAATTAATTGTCCCTATTCGGGCTCCGCCCAGAAATCGGAATCTAAAAAAATCGGAGATTTAAACCACAAGACTCGCTCGACGAAAAATTAGTTTTGAGGACATTCGCAGTCTTAATCCATTAAGAGTGAAAAATTTACCGAAAAAAAAATCCGCGATCTGATAAGTAGGCACGGTGTGAAGGTACATAAAAGGCTTCGGTATATACTGACAAACCATAAACTGCCTTTAAGGCAATTACTCAATGCTAAAAAGTGTACTAAGCACCCAAAATTTAACCCACAGGATGCGAGAAACAAATTGTTCACTGTTTACGCTTACATGGGCGTACTGAATGTAGATGACAGATGTTAATGAAACTAAGGATATTCCTTATAAGCATACATATAGATTATGAACCGAAATAGAATAAAAAAAAATAGAATGCTCCAACGCACTTGAAATATCAGCTGTGGCATCTCCTTCGAGCAAAAAATTGTTCCAAGCCTTTTACAGAGGGACGAGGAAATGTAAAGGAGGATTCCCGTCCTCGACAGACCAGAAAATAATTGTCAAGGAATATCGTTGATGAGGATATCGGCATATCAATTGGCTCAAGCCATGACCGTATCACCAAATTCGATAACCTTTGCCTTTCTCCTTTTTCCAAAAATGAAAAGACTGTGTTTTGTCACGATAAGGCAATTAAGGCTGCATAGCTGGAAGAGTTCTAAAAGCGCGAATCAGAAGTGCTTCGAGGACTGGAAAAAACGGCGGCCTGATGAATAAATAAATATATTTCGAGGAAAATAAAACCACCATTTTAAACAAACCAAAACAAAACAAAGAATTTCAAACTAATCAAAGACTATTTCTTAACTTTTCTACCAAACAATTGTACCAAATCCGGAAAATAACATAAAATAATTAGAATTCGAACCTCTTTTCCCCGCAAATTATTGCAATACTTCTAGCTGATTTTACATATTGACAACCTTCCACTAAGCGACATTTATTTGACATTCGTCATCTCTAACACCGTCTACACTGAATTTTTAATCGTTTATACCACCGACATCCCACCTCCTCTTCCGCTGATCATCGCCTCTCTCTACCCAATCGCAGTTAAACCTTTACAAAGTTCTAAGCAAAAAAAGCGCTCCACTGAATGGCAACATAAAGCCAAACCGGTTCCAACTTCTACCTCCACGTTACGTACTTCTTACAACAAAGTTTTAAGAGATGACTCAAAACTGACTCAAAACTCAGGCAGCTTGGCGATTAGGAACAAATAAAAAAGTAAATGGGGATAAAAAAATAAATGCATAAATGGACATACATAAGCAAACACAAAAATAACACCACTTACCTCGTCTGCGTCAGTTACATGTTCACGTTCCACACGCTTGTCAAAAATGTTGTGCAAAAAAAAAAAAGAATATAAACAATGGAAATAAAAACGTTCAATCCGCATTAATCACATTTTACTCCCGATACCGTTAATTATCACACTTGTCTTCAAATCAAATCATAAGACAGGACCCTTATGGAAACCCAAAAAAAAATTATATTTTTATTAATTGGAACACAAAAGCACAGGTACACGCCGCTTGAAGGTGAACTCGAGGTCTACCGGTGTTTTTTTTTTCCTTTTCAATAAATCCCTTCTTTTAGTGTGTTTGTGTTTGTGTGCAAAAGAATAGCAACAAAAAAAAAAATACTCATTTATCTGTAACACCACACATTTTGTTTTTTTTTTTTTCGTTTACACCAAACGCAACAAAGAAGTGTCTTTCTTTCTATGGAGGCACTCTTCAATCGTCTCTCGCCGAAGGACGACTTTCAATAACTGCTGCCCACTGGTCCACAAAATTTCCGGTATCCCAGCTTTATCGATAGACACATAGATCAAAGATAGATATACACAGTTAACCAAAAGAAGCACTAACAACAGGCAGTTATGCAAAAAGAGGCAAAAAAAAATTAAAAGAAGAAACACAAAATTTTGTAGATACGCGTCGGACGACTAGAGTTCAAGTTCGGGTCTATTTTGCGTGCGTAAAGTGCGTTCAAATATATGCATGTACATATATATGTTTAATTCAAAGGAAGTAACACAAAATAAAAACTGCACGCAAATAAAAGAGTCCTTTTTTTCATCTAGAAATCGAAACCGATGCCGAAGGCTGTGTAGTGCTGCTTGTGGTGTGGAGTTAAGTTAAGAGGCTTTTTTTCCCCCTGCATTTACTCACACAAATGTATCATAGGCGCACATCACACCACCGCTGCCCTATGCTGCTGCTGCGGGTGCTTCTGTTTCTGTTTTACCGGCCTTTGCCGAAGCACACAGTACGCTTTTCAGCTGCACTATTCAACCCTTTCACGCACCCATAGAAAAGCACAATACACACCTAACCATTTTTTTCGTACATATACGTGAACACACGCGCAGTCAAGTAACTCTTGTAAAATATGTGTAACACCGGAGGATATAGATTATTAACTGGCAACTGGGATGCTGGCCCTGACTTACGATATCAGGCGAGGAAATTTTCTGGGACCAGCGCGGAAAACATGAAAGAAAATCAAAATTTAAGCTTACCGGTACAAGGCGAAACAAAATTAAAAAAAAAAAAATTAAAAATGTTCGAAAATTCTTTGTGTTAAAAAAATTCAGTCCATCACTATTTTTTTTTTTTTTTTGAGCTGCAGTGGCACTATAAACAAAAAAAAAGACTTCGCGAATACACTCGCGCACACACTGTCTTGTTCACTCGTAAAACGTCAAACGAAAACTCTATACTCTCGCTCACTGCCACCCACCGAACGCGCTGACGCCTGAACTAATAATGACAAGAAAATGTCCGGTTCGTGTTAGAGAAGTTCCCGAGCCGCGGTCGAAAACCGAATATCGTAATTCGAACAATGGCAACACTCTCACGTACGCCACCTGCTCAGCTCGCATTTATTTCTTCGGCTCTCAATTGTGTATATATGTATGTGTGAAAAAAAGCTTTCCCCCATATTTACTGCTGATGCATTCGCCTTCTTCGTCTTGGTTTATGCAGGGCCATCGCCATGTGCCTGCGCCATCAACCACAGCAAAAGCACCCAGCTTCTGACACTCAAAAGAATTATTCTCTTGCTCTCTGCGACTCTCTGGATCTGGTTTTGAGGATGGGAGCTTCTTCAGTCAGAAGAGTGCATAAATTGCCAGCGGCTGCTGAATGGAGAGCTTTCGCTTCTCTATCGGCATAGCAACGGCACAGAAGTTTGAAGGAAATGCACTTTTTTGCGAGTGTGTACGCACAGCTTGTGTGTTTTTCAGCTGAGGAGAGCTTTCCACGTGAATGTGTAGGGGGGGTCTTTTTTTTTTTGTTGGTTTTTCTTCTCATTTATTTTCTTATGGGGTAGGTCGTTGGAGGTTTGTATGTAACGATGAGAGATTGCGCTCACGTGCGGAAGTCAATTGCTTTCGTTCTCTTTGTGTAGATGTGTTGGCAGAAAACATATGTTCTGTGGGGGAATGTACCTAACCGGAGCTTTACATTGCTTCAATAAAAAACAGTAACAGACGCAAAACGCGTTTGTCCTGCGAAAAAAAAAAAAACAAAAAAACACAAATACATTTGCATTTTTATCTAGAAATGATTTATGACGATGATTGTCAATGAAGGTACCGATACACTGCGGGTCATTTGAATAGGAGTTTTAGGAAATTGTTTTTTTCTTGTGCACGTATGTATGTTATAATTTTTTTTTTTTTGACATTTAAAAAAAATATCCAACTCACAGAATGATTATTTTATGATTTTAGTCCATAACAAGTTACAGAAAAAAATTTAAAGTTACTTACAGATTTGAAGAGTTCAATGCGATTTTAACGGCAATGCGATTTCAACGATTCTTGAAATGCATGCTACCTTTTCCAAAAGATTTCTTGGATATATTTCTTATTTATGGATATTATATTTCGCTGGAAGGATGAGAGCGTTATCTTGCTGACTTGTCCATCTCAGAACACCAAAAACGCATCGCATTGTCGAAAAGAGTTTCCAATACAATTGGACACGATTGGGCTTAAATTTTTACTGTACATCGAAGGCTCTGCGATTTTTGTTTCCTTCTTAAACGAGTTATTTGCCACTCCTGTTCTCAGGCCGTATAGAGCCGGTGATTCTGAAAGTGGTTTAAAATTTCATGTAGAGAGATTCAAATGTTTAAGTTTTAGCAAAATACAAATATAGATACCTAAATATTAAAACTATGAAATAATTCAGTAAAAGAGTTTTATTATTGTTAAATTTTGTGTACAGCCTAAATGGAAACTCGATTTTTAATGCTTGATGGCAGGTATATTTATGATTCACAGAACAGAAAACGGCCAGCACTGAAATTACTGGTCCCATATGCCTAAAACATCCAAACTTTTCTAGATTTTCTACCATATTATTCAGAGATAAGTTTCCAGGAACAGCGTGCTCGACTTAGCTTTTTAAATATAGCAATGAGACTCACTGCCAGATTTTAGAGGTATTCCTTTTTAGTTGTCTTGATCGTACAGAGAAAATCTTCGCGACACTGATTTCGAATTTTGCGCAACAAAAAAAAATGTCTCTAAATGAAAAGCATGATCAATATCTTCTCGATGTTACCATAGTCTTGTAACGTATCTCAGACAAAAGATTTTTCATTTCCTCAAAGGAGCATGATGAGAAAGAAAGTAGAAAAACTGATTATAAATACTCCTATAAACCCCTCGTCAACACGTAAAACAAATCAACAAGATTGAGAAAACAATTTTGTTGCCAAGTATTATTTCTTTTATTTGGTAGCACTTTGTGTAAAAGTGCTTGGAGTTAGTGAGTACAAGAACCTATTTAGCTGCCAAAATTGAGTAAAACTTTCCATTTGAATTTCCCACTATTTGTTAAAATCATACCGAGAGAAACATTCTTAGAATGAATGCTTTTTTTATGAAACCACAAACCTGAGCTAGTCCGAAAAATATTATGTCAAATCGAGAGATAAACCCGACAAAGTTGACAAAGAGATGGCGCCAGTGCTATTTTTTTTTTTTTTTCAAATCAGTATAATGCTGGGAATACATTTTGGATTTTATTTTTATGTGAATCTTTTTAATTAAACGAGTATTGTATAATTTTCGAAATTGCGACCAGTTTTGATTGTGAGGCGAGGTTACTCTTGTGTGTGGACAGGGTGCATCCGCTAGTGTCCATGTACAAAAGGAGGTTTATGGTATTGGACAATTTGTTGTGAGGGAGTTTAATGAACACTGACTTGATATGAAATGGTAAACACCAAATGAAAGTAATTTTCACAATTTCAATGAGGATACTCATATTCTTCGATAAATTCTTCCTGCGACTCTACACAGCCTCATTTCCAAATGGGCAATTGCCAATAAATTATTTAAAGAGTAAGAGGCTTGTTTGAGGGTAGGTAACTAGATCATAGACCATGTTTTCTTGTACAGAAATATTGTGGTGGACGTAAGAGTTGCCTTTGTTTGCTCTTTTTATCGACAACATAAGTTGACTTCATACCGGCAGGAGTACAGTACGTAGGACCCCCTATCAAATTTCATTCGTTTGCCAATTAAAACTTACGATCAATCGATTGTGCGAATATTCCCTCCCTGAAGAAATAAGTTATGAACCTGAGCATTTTTAAGATCATGGTGTTCAAAACAGATGGTGGCAAAAAATGCCCTACTATTTGTTAAACCGTTTATGCAGATAATATCAAGCTAGTGAACGAACCTTTGAGACTGTTTGTCAATCTTTTGTCTTCTTTGCTACTCAAATTTGAAGAGAGGCAAGGTGGGATACGGTCGCCTTCACATTTCACTAACCCACTTTATATCAGCAAGAAGATTGTATATTAAAGGTACTCGAAATGCCTGAATAAATAAGCTAAGAGACGGTCGCACTGGATGAGAAAGCCAGAAGAAGGGTTGTTTTTTCTTTATTTTTTAATTGCCTGGACTTGCACTGTAGGCAAATTTTGTGGAAAGAGTGGGCATTATTCATCTTGTTGGAATACGCCCTATTCTCAGAGAATCAAGAAGATCCGTTAATTGGAATACCTTTTTTCAGATAATTCGGAGTTTACCTTTTACGGCTTTATGATCACATAAACGTATTGCGATAATATATATTTAATATAATTTTTTTGTTTTCAATCTGGTAAAAGGCAAGCCAAAACAAGTGATTTGGTGATAAAATATAAAATTAATGTTCTAAAAAAATTCAGTATTGTTTTGTCTCGAAATGGTAATGGTCTTAGTTTCATCTTTTTTGATGGATGAGAAGAGCTTGAATCTAACTCTGGAAACTTTCTGCACCCACCTAGAATTGAGCAACATTAAGACAACCTCTAACGCAGTTTTCATCAGTCATTTTGCTCAATTGTTCTGTAGAAAGTTTCAAATTATTTGTACTTAGAGTAACTAAGCCCTTGTCCTTTGAGAGTCAGGTTTTTGAGTTTTGATAATGAAAATAAGATAATAATAAAATTGAGTTCTCCACAGTCAATTTGCCGGAAGGCACATATTTTTGATAAAAAAAATGTAATTTATTTAAAAAATAATAATCTTTTGACAAAGTAATGACGTAAAGAAAACACAAACACACATATGTATGCATTTTTCCCATTAATGCTTCTAGAAATTCAGGTTTTTGTTGAGCAAAACAAATATTAGCCGTAATTCGCTTATTGAACTTATAACCAATCACTTAGCATTTGATTTTGATAGCATTTACTTCTAGTTTGTTATTTGCTGACCAATCGCAGAGTCTTTCTTAATAAGTATCAATGCAAGGACAATGTACACACACAACTTTCATTCGCTGTAAATGCGTATGTTTGTCATTCATATACAATGAGAATAGTAAATGCCTAAGGATTGTGCCCTGCGGTAGGTACTCCGCACAAGTACTAGTTTTACTATTCGATAAATCGGATCTTGATAGGTTCGGAACCAATCTAATTCCAAATTCCTTGTTTATTATTTGAAAAGTTTTCTCAGAAAAAGCTGTTTGAAAATCTACAAAAATTTTGGTTTTTCATGCGTTTTTTTTGCTTCAGCAACATAGTTAACTAGTTGAGTGCATTTTCACGAACGAACGCACGGTGGGCAATGCCGTGAGATTGAATAAAAACGCATTACCTATAAGATATTCGGAAATCTTGTAAGAAATGAAGCATTCGTATGTCTCACATGAAAAATTCATGTGAGGCAGGTTATGTACCCGAGGTACGTGAATTTATTCAAAAGTCGAAATCGAATTGAGTTCCAATTGACCTTGAAAACTTCAACACAAATTGCCAATGGACATCAAATATGTACATACATTCTTCCTCACATTCCTTCTCATTCGAAATCCCCCAACAGTTTACTATTCTTTTGGATCTTTATCGCCAACCGGCTTTACATACAGTTGATAAAATCGTGAACCATTCCGAGATCCGACTATCCTTTGCATTCCCAAACCACTGACTTTGTTTCGCCGGCTTTAGGAACAGGAAAAAGACAAAAAAAGAAAGAAAACTAAACCAAACCAGCAACAACATTAAATAATAAAAAGAACGATGAAAAAGGAAAAAAATAAACAGTACCGGATACACCTCTGCCCACCCTCTCATTTCTATACACTGAAGGAGCCACACATTCGCCTCGGTTGGTCTGTCATCATCATCATCGTCATTGCCGCCGCGCCGCTACTCGCCCTCTACAAAAGGAATTGGAGAAAAGTTGAAAAACTTTGTGCACCCTCGTCGTCTAAATTCAAACCCCATTCCCGCATACGCTTTTCAGCACACCACCTTTGCCGCCGCCTACGCCTTCCACATCATCTCCGATTTTCACGTTTCAGTCTTCTTTGGATGGACTCTATGGTCGCACACAAAGGGCATTTGCTATTATGAGAAAAGCGAACGGACGGATGGAGAAAAAAAACGAACGAAATTCCTTTTTTTTTTTTTTGCTTCATTTCAAGCAACGGGACCAAAGGAGCTACCCCCGGTCTAGCGGTCTATGTGTGTTCTCGTTCGTTTCAGTTCTATGAAGAAAATATCCTCGTCGACCATCGACCGTCGCCAAAACAACCATTCTCTTCCCTTACCGTCGGTCGGTGTTCTGAAGGTTTGTTTAAGAATATTTCACACAAGACCAAAAGGCTCTGAGGGGGTGTACTCATTCTGGTCCTCTGTATATCTCTTCTCTTTTAGTGGATCACAAACCAAAGCTGGGGACACTGTCGCCGGTCTCATCTCCTATTCCGTTTCACATTCGAACAAACATACATACGTATATACAAAAACTTACGAAGGGAACAGAAATAGCACGAAAAAACAGAATACATATTTACGTTGAAAAATTAAGGGTAAAGAGGATAGAAAGGACTCATCCATCACCCGAAGCCATCGTCGTCGTCGCAGCTTCATGATGCGCTTTCAAAAACCAAAGCGAACCGAGGTTGGAGACCTGCTTCCTACCGCTGGATTTACGCAATGAAATCTTTTCGCATTGATCGAGTTCCAAATTGGAATAGGAGAACACCTCTAACCGCATTTCCTTGATGTCAGGACTGATTTCGCGAAAAAAAATAAAACGTTATCATCCACAATTTGCGATTCAGCCAAGTTCTCGTGATACTTTAGAATGTAACTGTGCGGTAACCTAGTTTGGAAAAAGTGTGCTAGAATATCGCAGTAAGGATGTTCCAATTCCAAGGCTGCTCTGTTTTCGAATCGTGCTTCATTTTAACTTAAAGCAATTAATCGCAGCAGGAAACAGCTGATGCCTCGTTATATTGAGATTCATTGAATTTGAAAATTAATTTTCCATTGCTGCTGAGTCTTCCCTTGCAAGGTTGTTTCTTTTCTTTAGGCATGCTTTTATGGACCAAAAACATGGAGATACACCACCGTATCTGACTCAACTCAACACTGACCTCCGAATAGATCTAGGTAGCATCATGGGTATCACAAATCCGTTTGCCAAGAACTGCAAATGACAGGTTCCGATCCTTCTCAGATTACACTTCAGCATGCAAAAACCCGCTTGAGATGAGTTCTCCCTTTAAACAAGCGATCTAGAAAAGGATCCGAAAGCTTCATTCCAATTGCAAGGCACATACTTGGAAAGATTTGCCTTGAAGAGCATCAGGTAATACAATCTCCCTTCTCTCTCTTCGAAACAGTGAGGAAAACTTAGTCGTCACCGAACAACAGAAAACAGTAGATGCACTTAAGCAGCATTTCCAACAACTTCTGAAAGAACTTTGGATAGACAGAGTGATTGAACAAGAAGAGAACTCGCAAATGTAAAAGCCATTCCCCCACCAAATTTGGGAAAAGTTGGCTCAGTTTTCAAAAGGCTTCAAAAGGAAATAACGAATGCAACCTGCTCTACGCCGAGCTTTTCATATACTGCATCTGATATCGTCTTGAGCACTTCAATATGATAACCGAATCTGGAAGCCCGGGAAAACTGATCGAGATGAGTCGCATGCTCCTTGAAAAAACGTGGTGAAACTAGCTTGTTAAAAAAATTCTTACCTGAACTTCGAAAATGCTTTTGAATTTCTGCAAGGGGATAAGGCATCGTTTAATTTCTTCAATCTCGAATGGACACAGAAAAGGCGAGTACTTCACACTACAACCACGCTAGCTCAACATAGAGTGAACGGACGAAAATTGACCAAGAAAGCTAAAAAGTTTAAGACATCAAATCAAGTGAAACAAAACAGAAATAAACGGAGGCAGACAAGAGCCTTATACACTTTTTAAGTTGAGGCCCACTTATATGAATTTCAAAGAATGTATTATTTCGTGGGCTAGACTAGAGATATAATTCCGCCTTTGGATTCGCGAACTGTTTGCCCAAATTTGAACACAGACATTAGACAAAGGTAACTTTAGAAAGCTAAGAAGATACAAGCTGGGCTCATAAAATGTATTCGTTCCTTAATAAGACGAAAATAATAACTGCACGTCTAGGAAAAAGCATAAGGAGCTCATGAGTCTGGGGTCATTGGAAGGAAAACGTCATTTTGTCAAGTATGGTTAACATAAGTAAGCAGGAAGCTGTTCTTAACACCATAAAATCCCGAAGTTAAGCTTGACAAGCATATTAAAGAAACCTTCAACTGTTTTTTTTTTTTTTTATCTAAAGCCAGCAGGAATTTTGCTACACATATCTATGTTTTGTTTTGTGAGAATTGCCTGAATCTTTAAACCTTAAAGGTGGTACGGCGAAATGGTCAACAATAAATTTGAAATACGGAAAATAATTGACATGAACAACATGATTTAAAGTCAAAGAGAAACTTAGGCTGAAAACACCCAAGAGCCTCATTTTCCGGAGTCTCAACATGTCTTGAAAAATTTCTCAAATAAATATTTATACAGTAACGTCAATTTTTGCAATCATCTAACAATAAGAAGAACTGATCAACTTAAAAAGGTGGGCCATCTGGACCATATTTTGACAACTATTTTTAGAAAAGCTTCAAAAGTAGGCAGGAATATACGAATGGTTATCTGAACAAAAAGCCTGAGGATAGGTATCAAAAGTATTAAAAGCATTAAGGGTATTATTCAAACTTAAAGCATGAAAATAATTCCAAACCTTTGCAAAGGATTTAAGACCCATTACCCTTTCGTCATTCCTAATCAAAATCCTTGAGCGTCATCTTGATATTTATATGATGAACAAAAACATTGATAATACTTTTTGAAGTTCACAATAAGCATTCATTTAAGGCAAAAGTCGTTGGGAAATAATAGAAAAGCCTACTAAGGATACTCAAGACACGGGTACTGAATTCCTGTAAGGGTAATATTATAGCCCGATGGGGACAGCACGCCCAAGATACATGCTAAGAGCAATTTTATGCTTAATGGACATCTTCATCATTATCTTCACTGATCGCGTAGATCAGTGAAAACTTTTAAATTGGTTGAGAAAAGAGGCAAAATATCGTCTGTGTCAACCCAGCCATAGCCAAGCTTTTCCTCTTAACCAGAAAACAAAAAATACCAAGTTGTAAGCTTCCCATACTAGGGGACTCTTGTTTGTCGTGTCAAATATCTTGGTATTTGAATACACCGTCGGCGTCGGTCGTGAACGTTTTGAATTGAGCTATGAGGTAAACTGTTTCCTCTGGAAAGCCTTCTAAGTTCATCCTAATACTCGTATGAGGAGCACGAGTGACATGATCAGTGGTAATGGTCTCATCCTCTACTTTTAAGGCATTTTAAGTCTTCCAAAGCACACCTCTTGTGCGCAAAATAAAACGCACACAACAAAAAAGATAGGCCAATGCCCTTTCTCCCAAATAAGATGCGATTAAGGAATTTCTATACTCTTTGTTTGATGCAAATCTAGGTAAGCGAACGAACTTCTGAATGTTTATACTCCATTTTCAATCCCGAAAAGTTATATTAGACATTTTCGAACCTTCGAAGTTGTTGACAATCCTCTGAGACGTTTTTTGTCGGGAATGCAGTGTTTATACAATCCTTACTCCCGAATTTGTTTACTTTGGCTTAATAGTCGACTGAAGAAGTTAAACCGCTGCACCTTCAGTTACTCCGGATTCAGTCTAGAATTCCTTTAAAAAGGCATTACAATCAGTACATACAAATCTTGCATATAAATATGGAGGCTAATTGATAGAGAAGAAGAATAGAATTTAAAAACATAAAGTCCGACTCATCAAACCTAAACATTCGCCTTCAGATAATTCCAAATACTTTAAATCCGATGGATTGCTTATGAAATCCTATTATCATCCCTTTTTTTGAAGGAACACGAAAAACGAATAGAAAAGAAGCACCACACCTCTAGGGGAGTCCGCGGACAAGACACAAAACAAAGCACTAGTCCAGCTGTTGCCCAACCTTTTTTATGATTCCTCTGGACTCCTTTTCTCTCTCACAAGTACAGATAATTTAAACAGTAAATGCATATAAAATTTTTTCTTACATAAAAGACATTAGAAAATAACTCATTAAGGTTAGAAAAATCTGCCCAAAGAAGAGGAATTTTTGAATTTTTCTCCACCCATTGGCAAACGTAAATGTACATCCACCCTTTTTTTGTACGGATCAAACAGGGACCTTATTGCTTTCTCCCGGTGTCTATTTCGAAACCCCTTTGAGACACAGGACAAGAACGTACCGAAAAATGCAAAATAACGCACAATCGACACGTTAGCCGTTAAAGTTTCCTTTTTCGACAAATTGCACGTGTCCTTGTCGAGGATCATGGATGAAGCGCAATCAAAAACAAAAAACCCACAAAATGTGTTGAAAATCCTATTTTTCGGCTAGAACGAGTGACATTTTGATCGATTTTTTTGATTTTAATTTAATTTCGTCCTTTTTCCCGTAAATGGGGAGGGGTCGCCTAAAAAATCAAGTTCCAATAATTAGAATGCAAGCGAAGGTGTAGAGAGGCCCCCATTATTGTAATTAGAGAACATAGCTGGTAATTTTGGTATTTATCTTCTTTTTTTTTCGTTTTTAATCCTCGGCACTTTTTCCTCCCCGAGTTGTCATCTTAATTGGCAACGCACAAGTAATTATATCACACACATATATTTGTGTGGGAGTGCGTGTGCGTGCGATTATTGGGGTAGGACTACGTATGTTCACATAAAATATAGAAAGAGGGAGAGAGAAATAAAAACGAATACAAAAAAAAACACAACAACAAAGGGGGCTTGGGAAATAAATAAATTATTCCGGTACTGCAAATTGTTGAATACTTTTGGCAGGAGGCAATGAAGTGAGGTGAATTGCCTTCATGCCGACGACTATCGCTCTTCCAACCTTCCTATCCCTCCACAAAGCGATTGGATCGGTTGGGGTATTTGTTTTTTTTTCGTATTTGAATGTGAACGGAATCAAGGGACTAGTGTGGGAGGTTGGTCGATGTGCGATGTGCTGCAGCTACAGGATTGCTTTATGCACTTCACAATTGATTTATTTGCGAATTGAATTGTTCGTTTTCGCATGTTCCTCCATCGTCCTTTTGGAGGGTTAGGGGGTTTTTACTTGTTTTTTCGCTTGTTCTCATTTTTTTTAATGCGTATTCGATATATTTTCCCTCATTTGCCATACATCCTGACTGATTATTTCGCATTTTCGCATTGCATATAAATATGCATGTTTCGGTTTATTTTTCCTGTGCGTACTATCCTTCTACGCTAGGATCTACTCCACCCCTTATTTTCTATAGATAACGCGTCGTTTCCATGAGTAATAACAGGGCTACACATGGTGTGCATAGTTTTCGCTCATATCGCGTTCGAGTAGTTATGTGCGTTGTTGGTTTTTTTTTTTTTGGTATTTACGCAAAAATTCAGGGATATCCTGTAGGGCATACATATGCACGCACAATATTCACATCCTTCTGCGTGGTTACGCTGGAAAAATTCGAAATTGCTACTCGCTGGCCACCCACCACCACAGACACGCAATCGTGGTCCCAATTCCGCCTCCCACAGTTTTAATATTTCTTTTTTGATTGTTTTTTGAATGAGGACCTTTAATTGGGTTAGTAATTGAAATTCATTGCGGGTGGACGTAGGACGAACTGTATGAGTGTGTTTGTGTATACATATATATAAATGTATTTTTTTTTAAGGCTTAAGGGTGTCCTGTGGTTGGACATTAAATAAATATGTGGGTAGGAATAGTGCCATGGCATAAGTTCGTTATTTTTTCTTTTATGTATTTGTGCACTAATATCCCAAGATTGGATACTGGGTAGGTAGAAGGTGGTGGAGATGTATGCCAGTGGTTCGAGAGTGAACGCACATTTTAATAATTACTGTTTTTTTTTGTTCGTTTTAATTGTTAGGTTGCCCAGACCCGAGATATGAATTTTTGTGCATTTCCCTCCCGTTATGTAGGATGTCAAATCGAATTGAAGGTGTTTTCAAAGAAGCAGCGTGTGACGTGGAATGCATTTTGTGATGGTGCGTTACATACATATGAACATATATTTTTTTATGTTTCCTATGCGGGATTGGGTGAAATTAGTGATGGGTATGCTTGAATTTCGCAATGAAGTTAAATTCATTCGAAAAATAGTTTCGCACTTTAAGTTCCCCTCCGCTTCAAAATTGTTCACATGGCTTTTTTTGATGGGTCCTTTTTATATGTTCTATAATCCCTAATTGACCTGAGTTTTAAATGCCTTCCAATCTTGACAGTCCTTAGAATGCTGCTTCCAGTTGATTGCGTCAATCTTTCTAGCGTCCGCAATTGCTTGATCCTTGAACCGAAGGTTCAGTCTTCCCGTTCGTGTGGCTTGGGTTCAATTCTATGCTGGAGCATTAATGTTAATTCTTTCGATGTGGCCGAGTCAGTGTAGTCGACGGGCTAAATCCACATCCTTGTACAGGTCGTAAAGTAGAAAGAGAGCATTCGGCTTCTTTAAACAGGTCTGGCAAAACCAATGTTGTGTTGAGCAGTAATTTTGTCCTTCGTGCTAGGCATGTTGTTTCGACACAGCGTAATATCAATGGTTGCCTTTGATAAGTCTCCGTCGGATATCCACTGCGTTGACGCTTGTGGAGGTTATGTTGGTTCTGAGATAATTGAACTCATTTCCTGCATCAAGATGCCTTTAATTGCATCTTCTCTCTGCTGTTAGCGTTATGCCTTCACAACAGTGCTAATGACATTGCCTCCTCTGTTTACTCTAATAAGGATACCATCAAGATTTGTTGAATATAGAACCATCATGGCATGGCCTCTCACCAAGTTCAGTTAAATTGATTCCAACGCCACAAAAAACAAAAAAAAAATGGCCGGAACAGTAAGACTAACGTTTTTTTTTAATACAAATATGCCATATCACGGTTTTGTAAGCTCACGCCTGATTCATCAAATCTTAAATCAGTGGAAGGCAATTTCTAACAAAAAACAACTTGTAACATGACAACCTCTAGAACGTCTGCTTTGAAAAACTAACACCAAGTCCATCCCCTGTGCAACACATCAAACCTTTCTCATTTCTTGTAACAGTTCGTTGCTTATATTTTTGGGATCTAGATCACAGCCTTAGACATTCCCAAGGCAAGAGCGGCGCACTTGATTAATTCATAACCGATTTTTTTTTCTCTCAGTGCCGAAAAATATTGAGATTATTCCTCGTCTCTTCTTCATCTTGTTTCGTATACATCTTTGAATTGAGGCACTGTGATGGCCTTTCGCCTCCAAAGTGAATTATTCTTAGTGCCTCCCTGTTTGCTCAGTGCACCAAAATTCGTTCCTTACAATGACGATGACCGAGTGACTATAATCACCAATTGGCAACAGCAGCAACCCACCAAACGAATAAAAAACGAGGCAACAAAAAAAAAAAAACGAGCAAACATAAAACGACGACGACGACGACAAAGTTCCCACTAATCCCTTTAGGGAGCAGGGTGTGAGCCCCCTAATAAATATCAACGCACATATAAACGTACATCTGTACAGAGGACCGCTAAGTTTTGCCTTCTCTACTCCATATCTTCTTCATGAGCCACCCGATACCTCTCACCCACTCACCAAGCACACATCTATCCAACACAGTAAAAGAAGAAAACACGACAAAGTGGAAGTAGGTGTGGAGCCTGCAGTCATAGTCAAACACCAAAACACAAAAAAAAAAAAGAGGAGAACGTAATAAAAAAAATGCGAAAGAAAAACACGTGACACATCAAAACATTTTTCCGTGCCAAAAAACACCCCAAGGATTTTCCTTTCCGTTATATTTTTCTTCTTGTTATTTTTCCCTATACGTATACGTACATATAAAGAGAAATATTTTTTTTTTCTGCTGTGCTCCTGTGATCCTTAGAAGAGGAAGGTAACGCGCGGGAGGCACACAACAGAGGCCTCCTGAGCAAACACCACTAAAAACCAACGCTGTTCCTAATTTTTTCCAAAACCCTCTCTCCTCTTGGTCCCCAGTCCTTTTATGTTTTCTGATGAACTTTGTGTCGTCTTTTGGGAATGGGGCATTTTGGGGCAGGCAGTGTAAAAAGTGGGCGAAACCTTTACTGAGGTGGACTGCGAAGGATTTTCGACGAACGTGCATGCATATTTTAAAAGTGACCGAGGAAAATGTTGTTGTTGTTTTTTTCATTATCCTTGGTTGGCGGTGGTGGGTGGGTGTAATTAGAATTTTGACAACTGTATATGCTGAGGGGGTCTGGCTTAATTGAAATCGAATTTGAAATCAAGTTGTCTAGGGAAACAAATCTGGGAGATCGATGGTGATGGAATAAAAATCACAAAGCCACCTTGATTTTCGAGGAGGAGGAGGAGAAACACTCATAAATAAGTCAAGCTACACGTATATGTATTTCGAAAGTAGTATTCACCCGCTAATGTTGTGGTTTTCAACGGGTGAATAGTTTCCGACATATGTACATGGCTTTGATCGATTATGTTTTAAGGTTGAATAACTCCGAATGATGTCTGTTTAGCTAAGGTACAACATGCTCCAAGGAAGAGGATATATATATTTATGTTTAGCATTTTTAATGCTTTACCTTGAATCTCCTTATTACACATACAATTGTATGTGCAGAGATGTGGGTGTACTTTCTGCAAAACAGGCTTCGTCTTCAATGGCAAATTGTTCATTTTCACAATTTTGATTTAATGCAATCAAGGATCTTCGCAGTTCTTTTCTTAACAAAAAATAGCAATAATATTTTCATGCAACGAAGGATAATTTAAAGTAAAAGGACATCCAAGTCTTCTGCATCCATAAATGTCCTAAAGTTAAGGAAAAACAAGGAAATCTTAAATTTTTAACAATCTGATCTTGTAGTGCTCACGAACTTTAAATCGAAAAAAGCACCCTGTGAAGCATTCCAAACAGATAGAATAAGGGAGTTATGCGAGCAAGAGTTTTATAACTACGCTGCCTAGGAATCCCTCTACGATCTCCTCGGCAAAACTAGGGGTTATGTTCCAAACCCGATAGACAAAAGAAATATTATTGGTGGTGTAATACGATAAAATTTTATTCGTTATAACACCATTGACAATGGATTACATCCGCAAGGGAACTTGGAGGTTTTCAGTTCAACAAAACGTCTTCGATCGTGACTTGATTAATAACAAGTCGCGATTGACGACAGACACTCTTCAAATACTCTGGATGTATGGGCGTACTAGAAGCCAAAACCAACTAGGAAAACTTTTACTACACCTTCGGAGAAATATTAGAAGAAGAGCGCAGGCATCTAACCAGGAAGTATGCCAAGCGGAGCTAAAGAAGAAAGAGAATTGCTTTGGTTCCTTACAGACAAAGAATAAAGAGATCAACATCGGTTTTAAAAAGGAAAAATAAGGATCACGAGAAAGGCGCAATCCAAGAATAGAAAGTCTGTTAGTTCCGGTGTGTTATTTTGCAAAAGCTCGGTAAGGGATTTCACAACTTGAATAAGAGTAATCTCACCACTGTTGCGGACCCTCAGCATGAAACAAATTCAAGTTGTCTTTTCAGAAAAGATCACAAAAAAATATGCAAACGGAACGAAAGTGAACCACTCAGCAAGCGAGCTGATTCTATCCACGAGAAAGAACTAGATCACAACCATCTTCTTAGGTCGGAAGCATTACTATCAAGATAAGTATCTTAGCTGAGAAGCATAGGCAAAACTTTATGTCTTACAAGCCAAGCCTTAAGCAATTCCTTCGTTAAAATTTAAACATTTGATGCTGATTGCAATCGTAAGGACAATCATCTCCCATTGATCTGTGGTCTGTTTGTAAAATTCAAGAAATCAGTGAGCATGAGACCATCCAGCATCTTCTTTGAAATCACTCCACTGAAATGGCATTAAAAGCATTAAAGAATAAGGATAAGCTTATTCGAAACCAGGGGAAGATTTTCACGACTAATCACTGATGGCGAATGGGATTCGAACGCAAATATTGTGGACCATAAGCAGATTTTAACAACTTTTGCTACCAGGTTTAATTCGTCACGTTTTAACTTAATTTCTGCATTTTTTTCAATTTTGTGGAATTTAAAGTAATCAAATAATTTAGACCCCTGAGTAGTTCTTTTTCAAAAGGACAAATGGGTGTCAAAATGAACAGAAGTTTTGAATTGTAAGAGAAACGTTGCCGTCGAAAATTCTACCTTACAACCATGAGCTTTGCATTTTCTCTGACTTTTCGTTGGACAATTGAAGATTCGTCCTCGCTGTATTAACTTCAAATTTTCTGTAACCAGGCAAATGTTAAATGTGTCTTTTTGAATCAACCAGATTTGTGTGAATTTTGAACTCTCTGTTGCTCGCTGCTCTCCTTCATTTATCCCAAATACATTTATGTAAGCTTTCATTTTATTTTCTAAGTTCTTTTACAATTAATTATTCTTATTTCGTCGAAACCGTTACAGTCTTTTTAAAACGTCTGCTGTCCCTATAACGGATTCATCAGTTCTTCTGTTACTTGCTGCAGTTCCCATCAGATCAAAGTTCACATCCACAGCATCTCATCACTACCAGCATAATTCTCTCCCAAGATCCCATTAACCCGTTTAAGGAATTCAAATAGTTATTTTTTTCTCACACTATTCCAAAAAAGAAAAACCGGACTACAATAGCCCGTCAAAAAATTCTTTTAAATTGCTGAACTTTCACATCCTTTCGAGAAGATTTCTTTCTCAAACTGGACTTAATCTGACCTTGGTGACCCACCCAACTATCGGATGCTGTGTTTGGTTGGTTGAGCGAAAAACATCCCCTTCGAAGATGCTATTAAATTTTCAACAAGCAACCCAGACGCTTCAAAGTTTCTTTCTCACCTACCGTCCAACAGATACAAGTTCATGAACTTTATTCACATCCAAGGAAGATGCTGATGTGCATACGTCATTGAAACAAAAACCAAAACAGTCACATCCAGATGAGCAGATGACCAGTCTTTGGTTAGAATGTGAATCTGAATCTTTGTGAAACATTTAAAGAAACAGAAAAGGATAGTCCGAGAACCAGTTCTGGTCGGTTTTTACTTCAAAGTGCAACCCCTATGGGAAGGGATGAATAGTCCGAAATAAGTGATTTTTTTGTGATGATAAAAATTACCAACAGCGAAAAGGATTCAGCTGACCAGCAGAATAATTGTGAACATTTTGATGGAAAAAATGGTTAAAATCCTGTTTTATTTTGTAATGAGTGCGACGAGGACATTTGGTCCAGAATAATTTGAAATAAACATCCAAAATCAAGAAAATGGATGCAGCAGATTCTGATGGTGATCTTTGGTTTGTGAGATAAAAAACCGGATGATGGTTCGTTTTTTTTTTGACGAAAAGAAAGGTGAACAATTATTTAGGAGAAAAGTAAAAAGATGAAACCGTTAAAAAACTATGTTGAAGTGACTGAGTTGAGCGATGTCCTGTCGCATCTGTCAAAGGTTAAAATACCGGAAACTAAACGACTAGGGTTAAATACTTAAACAGAATCAAATTTACATAGATCTAGATAAATGCGCTCGATTTAGATGAATTATAACACGTTAGTTATTATTTTGATATAGGCGTAGCGGAGGCAATTAAAACTGGGGGAAACATAAAAACAAATTCATAAAAATGACAGAAACTATTAGAGAAATAATACAAAAAATATTATTCAATCTTGAGGACGAACGTTAAAAACTCAAATCTGAAAATACGACTAATCAAGCACCCATTCAAAAATAAAAATAAAATATTTTCCGCCCCTTACACCCACGGCAGCATTAAAAGGTAAACAGTTTCAATCGTAATCCATTCAAGAACCACCAGACACGCCTCCTAAAGTATTTATTCCACAACATCGCCCCAACGAAACGACATCCACGAAAGCAAGACAGACAAAAAAAACAAAAAATGAAAAATGTGACTGCTGCTGGATGCTCATCCCACAACGTCCTTCTCGTCCTTGTCAAGGTTCGTACATCGAAAATTCTGATATGAAAATTATTCCCATTAATGAAAAGTCTGGAGTAAGATTGTGCTTCCTCTTGGTACTTTCCCCACAAAAGCCACCTTCACATTATTTCCACCCACTGCAATGTCCTTTGATGGATGAAGGAAAATAACGTGAAATATTCTTCGTCTACGGTCTATTGGGCAGGTACGAGTTGTACACATTCGTAGGAGTCATAGGCGGGTTTGGGTGTAGAAGAAAATCACATAAAAGGAGGATTCTTGAGGAGCAAAAATAAAGGGAAGAAAAATATATAAATGGAAAGGAGCCGATATCATGGATACGTAAGGAGTTTCTTTTTTTTGTTCCTTTCTATTTGGTGTGCCTTGAGCTTGGGTGGAGAATTCCGAGATCCCTTTTGACATGGGTCTGTTTGTTTAGTAAACCAGACCTTCTATGTTGATGTGCATGACAGACGAGTTTTCCTCAAACCTTGGCCATCTCCTTGTCGATGCGGGCGGCTACCCTCAAGATGTAGAAAATATCCTTGAAAGAAAAACATTTTTTTTTCTCTTATTTACTGACCGCCTTTTCCGATCGTAATATACTTTTTATGGAGGAGAATATTTTTTTTGTTTTTGCAACATCCTGCGTCCTAAGTTGGATATTGAAAAAGGGTGTTCCTTTAAGCCAAGAAATTAAGTTTTTAAATAAAATAACTGTCGGTTAGTTTCAAATAATTTAAGTTGAATCATAAGCAGACTTACAGCTTATTTCTAGAAAAAACGACTCCACCAATCTTGACGCACCAAATCCCTTCCACTTTTTTACAAGAAATTTTATTAGCCAACCCAAGTGAACAGAACAGGATCCTTTTCTCTGATCATAGTCTTCAAAAACCATAGACAATAATAGTAACCCGAAACAAACGAATGAGAGACGAAGGGCAAATTCCGTTGCGGCCCACCCCGAAAAGGGTGAAAAACTATTTTCAACTTCAACCACCAGAAATCCTTTACCGTTCTTACACACACGCGCATAATTGTCAACAGGTTATGCCTACAGTCACACACAACGAAATGACCTTCAAGTCGAGAATCTGCGATATGTAACAAACAGAGAATAACATCATGGAGGAGAACAAAAAAACAAGTTATCCTGCCAGGCTTTTTAATCGCCGAATGAAATCGCTGGACATTTAGATTGTGTTCCCGTTTGACCAAGCAACAAATTCTTTGATTGCAATTCGTATCCTTGCATCGATAGTCGACTTTTGACAATTGTGCGGGAATGATCTTAATTTTTGATGAAGTTCGTTAGACGCGCGAGTTAAGAGAAGATTTTTTTTTTACTTGTTTTTTGTTATAACCTTTATTGTTATTCGTTACTCCACTTCGTGGTTGTGCAAAATAGTGTTATTGTTGTTCCAAATCTTAAGTTATGATAGCTGAGTTAAAAAATTCGAAAAATACAACGATGCAAGAGGATGCCAGCGACACTGCCGCCGCCACAATTCCATCAGCCATCATCATCAAGGATGAACGGATATCGAATATTGCTTGTGCCTCGACGTTGGCTGGCAACGCGGCAACTGCCATAACACATTTGCAGCCACATCACGTGGACTTAAAGGTTGAAAGTGAAAGCAGTTGCGGCGCTAGCGAGTCGACGACTCAGACGGATTACAAACGAAAGTTGATGTTTGCTTTGGGCCGTGATGATGATGGGGGTGGTGGTGGTTGCGGTAACGATAGAAACGGAGCTAATAGTGACGGTGGTGGTGTTGCTGGGATTCAAGAAAAAGACATGGAACCAGTGCGTAAGAAGCCCAAATTATCCATGGAAAGGGAGCAAATGTTTGAGGTATGCTTAAATCGAAAAATAAAATGTTTTTTTTTTTTCTGAACTCAAAAGGCGGTGAGACTTATGTATACTTATGAACCTCTGATATAGCTTTTTCAACCATGGGCATTGAAAACCTACGGCGATCAAGCCAAAACAAAGACAATAACACTCCGTAAGAAGGCCAGAATATTGAAAGCTCTGGAGGGCAAGGAGCACAGTCGACCCGACAGTTCGAAATTTCGCTTTTGGGTGAAATCAAAAGGTAAGTTGAAAGTGAACAAGTGAATAAGAACTGAGTTAACACCTTTTTAAATGTGCTAATAGCTTTTACAACGAACCGCCCAGAGTCCTTCGAAGGGACTCCAGACTATCCTGCAAGTAGCAATTTGGAATACCCCAATAATATTGATCTTTACGTGGCCTCCACAACGAAGGTAAGACTAGAAACGAAAGAAGAAATGTGTTTTGAAAAACTAATCGTACGCATTTCAGGACTTTGGGCAGCGAACATATAGAAAAGTAGCTGTTGTAGAAGAGTTTTTCAATATTATTTACAACATCCACGTGGAAATGGGTGGACGCAGTGGTAGGCACGCGGGCCAAAAACGAACCTATCGCATTGTAAGCTTATATTCGAAAAAAATACAAGAAAACTCGGTAATGTAATGATTTTTTTCCAGATAACTGAAACTTTCGCCTTCTTACCACGTGAGGCAGTCACACGATTTCTTTCAGCTTGTCCTGAGTGCAAAAAAAACCTCCGACCATTGTCGCCAGGACGTTCGCTGGTGGACGAGGACGTACCCAATGAGAGTTCTAGTGAAATCGATGTTCTCAATTATTCCTCACAAGCCGAAAGTTCAATGGAGATCACCAAGCCATCAACTCCAGTTGAAAAAACCGAAGAACCTCATAATCGTTGTCCGACCTTACTAAAAAAAGAGTCAGGGACTTCAGATGAGTTTTCCGTTTTTAATTACAATTCCTTGATACAGAGAATCCGTGTGAACCCAGCTTTTCAGACACAATCTTTTGAGCCTGAACCGATTCGAAGCTCCGCTGCGGGTGTCAGTACTGCTAGTGGCTGTAGTCCTCAAATGAACATTGGTATGTTGAATCGCGACAGTGTATTAAGGTACTACGATTTTGTAAGACGACTGTATGGCCAGCCGATTGCCATAGCAGCTACACAGCAAATTTCTGCAGAAACTGAAGCTGTATTCAAGCCCCAACCAGATGCAATCGATCTTACAACTGATGAAGAGCCAACTATTAGCACTGCATCTATCGGCATGGGCCTCGAATCGGTTCAGGAACCAAAACCCCAGGTTAGTGCAATTAATCTTTCTAAATCTCTTTTCAGCTCCAAGAAGACTGTTCCCAAAACAGAACCGAAACAAGAACGAGACGAGGAACTGCCCAAAACATCTACAGCAGTATCAGAGGAGGCGAAACCCCAGCTTGATCTTCGAAAATTGAAGCCAATCACATCAACATATCTTCAATTAACTCGCAGCATGGGCCTTAGTGATGCTGACGCCTTAAAACTTGACGACCTGGTGAGTAAAGATTTTAAATATACTTTATAAACAAAAACGCATTTAAAATACCAATTTGAAAAGTAACAATATTAACAGATTTTTCTTACGTTTTCTATGTTTTTATTATGGCTGAGATTTGTTGACGCTAATTAAAAAAAAGTTGAAATACCAGATGCTTCGCTTCAGTTATGTTTTTAAGATTTTTTAATTCAATTAGTTAAATTTTTTTGCTTAAAAAAAATGTATACATTCATTTTTTGCTTACATAATTTATATATGTTTAATTTTTTTTTTAAATATTTTTGTGCATTAAAACCGCTTTGCTTACACAATTTGTTTTGTTAAAGTCTTTTTTTTATTAAAATAATCAATTAAACATTTTTATGCTTGGAATAAATTATTTAGTTTTGTTTTATATAAATTTGTGGTTTTATTTCAGGCCCTGAATGGCAAGTACATGCTTTTTTCATTGTTGAAGTAGTATTTTTATTTTTAATTTTAAAATTATATAAATTTCGATTTGAGTTTTATTTTTATTTCACAATTTATTTTAAAATATTTGCAATCTTTGAGACTTTTCCCGAATGTTGGGCAAAGTAAAGAATTGTTTTAAAATTGAGGTTAAAATTTATATATTGTCTCTTGGCTAACATATGTCTTTGAAACTTTGTGCACCTTGTCTCTACAAAATTCGAATCTTCTTCCACGTCTAATAATCAACCCATTGTACAAAAGTATTTTTTCTAAGTTTCTGAAAACACTGATAAAACATGAATCATGAAAACTTTTTAATGACCGGCAATGGGCGTTTTCGTAGTAAAAGGTGCTTTGCACTGAAAAATGGAACTACTTTGCACTTGAAAGAATTTGGTTTTAGGGTCTTTTATCAGGAAGGTGTGTACTAATCGACGAATCTTTTCTTTACTTTTTTTAGAAATTTCCTTTTGGGCCATTCAATTCAACTAGTATTGGACGGTATCAAATCTGCAGTCCTTCATAGAAAGGCTGATATCCAACAGGGTTCCGATTTGTCCCTGACCCTCTTCTTATTTTTTTTATAAATGATTTCCAGTCTGCAACATCTAATCCAATTTAGTATTCTCTAATGATAATACTCTCAGGTTTTCATATTCGTTCTCAAATTCATGTTCCTCATCTTCGGCTGTGGACCTGGAACGGAAGCGTGTGTTAGAATCTTCAATTTCCCATGTTAATAGCATGTTATCATGAGGCTCTATGAACGGAGTGGAACTAAATGTCTCCAAAATACAGTTCTATTATTGTGGCTTCAGTGAAATATCCATGAATGCCATGTTCCATGAATGGCACATTAAGTTCCTAAAACCGAAAGATTTTCCGTCATCGGAATGTGGTTGGAATGACTATATGAAGTGCTGCAAAATACTTTGCCCCATAGCAGTGCGAATAAGCCAGCTCCCTTATTATATTCGCCTTTACACCAGCTTCGCTGGGAATGCTCATCAGTTGACCCTCAAGCCACACAACACGAATATAGAACGCTCTCCCTTACTTAGTATTTCATGTTCATTAAAATTTGCAGACGCTTTAATCAATCTACATTAGTGCTTGTATCTACTTCCTCCCTGATCCTTTCCGCACGCGTTGTGTATCAACATAATAGGGGTATTCATAATCCCTTGATCGCTAGTTTAAGATTTTAAACAATTTTAAAGCCATTAGCATTCGAAATTCTTTCTGTCCGGAGAAAGACCAAGCAGTATTTTATTTTTTCAATATACTTTGTATTTTTGAGCATGTGCGCATAGCTTCGTTTTCTTTACTTACTTTCTTGGGTAGTTAGGTCTCTTCAGTTAGCTCGATCTATAGCTAACTTTCTGGAACAACGTTTTGTAAGATGGTTGAGGTTGATTCTCTGGTGAATATTCGAAGACTCTTCGAACCAGAACGTTGAAGCTCACTTGCTCTGTACATCCCAATCAGCTAGATCCACCAAATACTTCGTTGAGCCTTCTTCTTCACACTCCAGCTACAAAAAGGTGACTCAAAATCCTCTGACGACAGATAAAATCCACCCGGCGACGATGTTGGATATCAAATCGATTTGGTCAATCCAGAAAGGGCTCTCTTACTAAGCGTTCTAAGGAAACAAAGTCCATGACAACTTCGACGTTATAGGTTTGCATATTTCTTTTGTGATATTTTGTCGTAAATATGAGTCAATGTAGAGTTATTTGTGCTGACAGCAAATGCTTGCTTTGTCTTCATTATCCTTTGAGCTCTACTTTCAATACATCATTTTTCCATTATCGCCAGAATATGCAAATAGCTGGACAGAATTCCGAGAGATCGTACCTCCGTCGTTTCGATTGATTCTATAAAGAATGATGTTGAATCGTCTTAACCCCACTTTTTCATATCAAATGCAGAGCTTTACAGAGTATTCAGAGAGGATCTTAAAACTTTTCCTCTTTAGTTGCCGCAGTTTAAATGGTCTTCTTTTTAAGCACCGGGCAAATGATGTAAGGATCAGGTATGCTCTCATCCGACCATACCTAAGATCTGATCGGGCTTCTTCAGCTGCTTTTCAGACTTTGGTCCGTTCAACCAGCAGCTTGGTTGGACTTGAGTTTGACTATTGCTATTGGCATCATTATATGTTGTTACTGGTATTCTGACTTACAGCGATAAGAAGTTCATCATCATCTCTGTATTGTTATCAAACGTTCATTCACATGCCTTAAGGTTTAAGCCTCTGATTTTTGAATCAAAAAATATTTTGTTCTTGTGGCGTTTTTCATTCACTGTATGTACATCCTCATGTTCCTGCATATTGCCGAATAAATTCACAATTTAGAGCTTAAGGTCGTACCGAGTAAAAATAGGTTCAGTAAAATGATGCTCCTATACGAGTATACAATATACAGTTACTAATGTTTAGCCCAAATGGAACCATCTTTTCGTAGCATAACCCGATTCAACCCCATGAAATTCAACTCTTTTGGTCACAACCAAAAAGGATATCCCCTGGCTTGTCTTTAGCACTACCATCGCAGGGATACCGAAATTCAAAAAGCAAGGGAATACAAGAAAACCAAAAAAAAAAATATATATAAATGTCGACATCTAGAAAAGATCTCGATCCCATCCGGAAAAATAACGAGAGACCACTCTACGTGGGGTAAGACTTTATGGACAGGAGAACGAAGAATACAAAAAAATAAAAAAAATAAAACTGGGAAATACCAAACTCCCATCCTTGCCATGTCCAAGTGCCGCCCAACCCTTAAGGTAATGTCTTCGACATTCTTCACGGATATGGGCGAAGGAGACCCCCAGAGTGCTGCGCTGCTGTTGCTAGTGCCAACCCTTCCCGCAAAAAGACAAAAAAAAAACAAAATAAACGATTTGAGAAAGAAAATTCGGGCGGAAGAAAAAAATCGGTTTGTGGTAGAAGTGAGGGGGGGTCCGTTCCCTAACCCTGTACGGATGAAACTTGATTGCATTTCGAAAGGAGAGAAACAAAAAAAAAAGATGCCCGAAAATAAGGGTTGATTGGCAAAAGTTTAAGACAAGGGTACTGGGGTCGGACGGATTTAATTTGTAAGAGATTCAAGACACTTGGATGTCATGTGGAGAGAGCGACATCTGAGCTTAAGGCCAACGAATTGCAATGGATGGATATACATTAATGAAGATGCATACATATATCTTCACCACAGAAACACCACCTTAACAAGGTTTGTATCTATTTCTATGGATTTATTATCGCCGAGTGCATAGAACTCATGTTTAGCACAACAATGTCTTATCCGTAATCTATGCGACGTTTACATGGTTTAGCCCCTTGAATTTGATTCATGCGAATGACTTTAAGGACTCGAAATGAGCAACTTTAATATATTCTCAAAACTCCTTGTATTATCCCCTTACACTAATTTCTTTCTCCGTAGATATTCTACAGCGGCGTACCTACCGAAGGAAACCCCAAGTGTGTTTAATTTGCTCCCGAAAAAGGAGCACACACAAACGACAGACAGAAGGTATCTGTACAAGTACGAGTATATTTTGCTTTTCGTTTTAATATTCCGCCCCTTCCGACTCGGTGATGGTACACATCGTGGCATATTCTTTTTCACGTCTATAAGGACTCAATAGAAGTCCTTGAAGAACACGAGGTTCCCACTTGCTCTTGCTGTACCGCCAACCAACTCCAGGATGGAGGCTTGACTCTGTGGTCCATAAATCCTTGGTAATGGTAGAGGTGGTGGCTTTCAATGCCATTGCTCTGCACCTACTGCAAGATATGTAACTAAGGGAAGTTTCTCCGAGACACATGTGTAGTGAAGAGCATTCCAATCCTCCGTATTGGAGCCATCCAATACGGTTTTGTTTCAAGGATACAGTGGCTCGATTCGGTTTGGTTTGGGGTGTTGTTCTGGTGAACAGTTTGCCATTATCGTTTTCTAACATTTCCAAAAGGATCATCCTTCTTGTTGTCTTCTCTGGCGTATGCTCACACCACGCTCCTAACACAGTCTCAAAAGGTCCACCAAATTCGAATGGGTTGTAGCAACACTGTTGTTTTTTTATCTGCCTAACATTAAGACGATACGTGTTGGTTACGAGTAGAGGTCTACAGTTATAAGGAACTCAAGGAGTACAATTGTTAATCTAGGCGATTTGTATCGCAAACAGTGGCCAACTTAAGTCCGTTTTGTCACTTCCCCCGTATTATTTCCTCGTTTAACTAATTTCTCCAAAAAAGGCAAATCATTCCAATGAAGCGGATCCTGCAACGAAGCACACCCCACGGGGCATTACCTAGCGGATTTGCATATTTTCCATCCTTGTTGGTCCGTACTCCATTTAGTAATGTTATTAGATTTCGATTAGATGAAGGCGTCCACCACCACCGCCATTCACCCTTTACCCTTCGCCAAATAACATGTGCAAAACAACATTAAAAGGACCTAAAAACTCTTTTTCTTGCCTCCTTCTAATTCCAAATTCAAATTCAAAACAACGAAAAAGAAGAAAAATACAAAAAAAAAAGTACTGAAGCAGACAGAATATCCTTATTCATCCTTATTCGCCAACATTTGATGGATCCTTTTCCACACACAACAGCGCTGCTGCCTGTTTCTTATTCAAAACCGAGGGCAGAAGGATATCCCATAGCAAGAAAGAAAAATATGAGAAAGGATTGCGTTTTTTAAAACACAAAAAAAAGGAGGAAAGGTTCGGGAAACAAACATACAAAAAGGCATTTCACAGCACACAGTGGATGGGGGTTATTTTTAGAGGGGTTCGCAGCGCCATTCGACAGTGGATTAAACCCTTATCAAAGCCAGGAGGGACGACAAAATACCGAAATTAACACACAGTGAGGAGGGCAGAAGCAATCCTCCCCCGATGGTGGTGGGTTGGATGGGATGGGATGGGATGGGATGGGGTAGCAACTTCCATTACCGTCTTGTCCCTTCCCACGTAAAAAAGTGTACGCAAATTTCAGAGAAAAAAGACAAAAACAAAAAAAAAACGAGTAGAAGACGGGTAACGTTTCGAATCCTTGAACAGAACACTTTACGCTTTCATCCTATTTTCGTCGCCGCTGTTTACTGTGTTCAGTGTAAGGGCACGGCACGGGCACCAACCATCTTTACAAATGGCCGGTGGCTGATGAACGCAGCCTGCTCATTGGAACGGAACAAATTCTGTGCCTTTTTTTTGGTATGAAGCATTCGACCTTTTTGAGGAACGCGAAGGATATCTCACCCCGCCGGATGAGGGGAAAATTAATGTTACCTCGCATTGAAATAGTAACTCACACGGTTCTGCTGTTTGGTGGGTGTCCATCCTCCTTCAGAATTTCAAGAGCTTCCTGCGATATATTGGGGTCTTTGAGAGGAATTCCAAATTCACCTTTTTAGATAGCTAAGACTTTTATTCCTGAATCTGTCCCGCATTTGAGAAACGCTACATGACTAGTGGCAGGAGGAGAAGCGTTAGCGTTTATCCAAATATGCCTTTGAACTAGAATTGGTTCGATGCCTGGTAATCTCAGTGTCAGATCTTTTGCAGATCTGGTCGTCCCTTACCTTTGACGTAATATTTTAGACCAGTTAAACTTTAGATGGGAACGCTGTTGTGGCACTGCTTGTGAGCTGACATATAACCCCAACCTTAATCCTTGTCGTGTGCAATCCCATTTTACCGCACCCCAAAAGCCCACCACCCCTACAATCGCTGCCACCTACTCAAGTATCCAATTCCAGAGGCGGCATGGTTTCTTGCTACTAGCATTACTGCCGCTGTTATTGCTAGCTTGTGCCCCAAAAGAGTTTTGTCAGTTCAACTTTGTCTCCAGCTCAATCCTTTTCCTTTTATTTTGTGTTCATGCGACGGCGATGATGATAACATGCTACTGCATAGCAAAGGCCAGGAGGCGACTATGGTGATGCAAAAAGGAACGGAGGCAAATAAAAAAAGTGGAAGAAACAGGCAAGGCAGCGTAAATGGAAACGCAAAGGCCTCGTCCTAGAACTCGCTTTGGGTTTGTCTCTCTGTGCTGTGTTTGTATGTTTTCCTTTTTCAATGGGCGGGTTGGGACACATACGTGTGTTGCTTTGCCAGGGTCTGGTCATGTCTCATTCCATTACCATTTTCTTTTTGGATAACGTTGTCGCTTTGACAATATGTGCCTTTTTTGTGCCGTCATCACATGGCGGCGACGTGGGTGTGATGCGATGTGGAGTAGACTAAGGCGCCATATTCAACCCCATTCTTGAAAACTCGTTTCATCATCGCAAGAAGAAGAAGAATAAGAAGAAGTAGCCTCAATTCGACGTGCGCTTCCTCTGTTTGCTGTGACGAAGACAACGACGACGACGACGACGATGAAGAAAATTATGCGAGTAAAATAAAAATTCAGTCGGTATCGGTTGGATAAGGGTCCTCCCGAAGGATAGCAGTCGACTACCGACCCCCATGTCTTGGTTACGTTTGTTTCGTTTTTTTTTTTGTTTTTTTATTTCCTCTGTCGTTCTCTTTGGCATTTCGTGTAGACATGGTTCCCTTAGGGTTGCCAAATGAGAATGGGGCGGGGGAGAAAGTGGTGGCCATAAAAATTCAGCTTCCTTTCTACGCGAATCGTGAGGCGGACGGGACATCCCCGTTTAGAATCCTTTTTGTCTTGGTGCTTTTTAAAATTGTGCGCTACGCTCGTTGTGTTGTTTTTTTTTTGTTTTTCCTTGACTAGAGGATCCTTCTTTGTTGTGATGGAATGAAAAAAAGGTATCTTTCCATCCTGCCCAAAACTAAAATGGATTCTCCACGACACCACTGACTTTCATTAATTTCAAATGCTCAGCTTTTCTTCTCCCTACCGAACCCTCTTTTCTCTCCGTCAGTTGCGCTGCTACCGACAGGATATTCAACGTTCCGGTTCCACTTCTTATTTTTAATTTTTTCTTTTTTTGCTTTTTATGTTTCTCGTTTTGGTCGAGTGTGGGAGTGGTTAGTGCGATTCGTTGCTTTCGAAAGTCAAACTTTGTTCTCCATCGCAGCCGCCGCCGCCGCCGCCGCCGCGCCGACGTTATCATCCCTCAACACCGCGCGGTGGGTGGCGAAGGTACATGGAAAAGACTAAGAAAGTCCGCAGAAAAAAAAAACACGAATAATAACGAAATTCGTTATTCCTGTCCGCGTGCGTTTTTTGTTGCTCCCTTTTTTAATAGGAGGGTAGCACATCACTGGTACCCGTTAATCGTTCTTAATTCCTTCAAATATTCTTCCTCTTTTCGATTTCGTAGTAGAAGAGTTCGCTGACTGTCAAAAAGAGTGTGAGCGACAGCTCCACTCCTCCTAATCAGGGGTGGTTTTGTCAAAATATATCTTCTGTGTCTTGACTTTTATTCTGCAGTTTTGATGGGTTGCTAAAAGGTGTTGGGTGGAATGGGTGCTAACATGGGTGGTGGCTCGTGGTGGCCTTCTTAATTAACGGTTTTAATTTTTAAAGGAATAAGAAAAGGACAGACAAAGTCTTGAGTTATCGGTAGAAGACTCTTCAAAGCTTAGCAAAAAGTTTCGTTTGTCATTGTATTGAAGAAATCTATTTCTGAAAAGTTTGTTTTAAAAGAAACCCTAGTAAAATGGCATTGACTTGAAGACTTGGCTTGGCAGAAAAATCGTATTTCCTGTATTTCTCTTCTAGGCTATTGCCTCAGTTGCTGTGATACGAGAAAACACTCAGTTTTTCAAAATAAATTCGGTAAATTGCCAGAAATAAGACGAAAATAAAACAGAAGGAATGTTATCTCATTAAAGGGCAAGTTCCTAAGTTACACTTATCTTCACAATGGAATGTACTTTGAAGAATTGGTCAGATCTTTGGTATTAAACAATGGGATAACATCTTTGATTTTATTATTGTATGTACACAGCTGCTTCGCTATCAATAATTATGTCTATTCTCCTGGGAGCTTTCTTGTTCGTATGGACATGCTGCTATTTTGACACCCATGATTTCAACATGACAGTTCATAATATGAGCAATTTTTTGTGACCACAATTTTTTTTGAGTCAGTACGATTCATGAAAATTCATTTCCCTTATTGCTAACAACGCGTTTTAAGAGCGTTTTCATGTAAGGAAGGCTGAATATGATCAAAAGGCGTTTGTACCCGCAACTGATAGCATTCGATCGTAGTTATAAGCCTGTTCCTAATTTTTTTTGTACGTTCTCTCATGTGCTTGAGAACTGAAGTTTGTTTTTGTATGAGACTAGTAAAAGCAAGACATTATTCATTTATGTTTATATTAAGGGTGAAGGCCTTTCAATCGATTAGTCTAAGGATAGATTTTAGATGGAATCCTTAACCTTTACCTAACAAAGTGGGTGACCGTTTGGAGAGTAGAAGAGAAAATGGTTTGCTCTGAAAGAAAAACACTGGTCGTGGTCCAGACATCCATAGTTTAGCTCTGAACCAGTAAGTTTTTGGCAACTCAAAAAGGCAGTTGGACGCAGTCCTGAAAAAAAGCATGCACTTGCTTCTACAGCGGACGACATCCGTGAATCAAAAGGCGCCGCGTAAGATTGCGACACGCACAAGGGGTTCCGTACCACAGTACAATGATTTTTTTTTTATTTTTCTAATGTGGAGTTTCTCATAGCCTACTTCTTGGCATAAAATTAAGTTGCGGTGAAAAAAAAAACAAGTATGATGTGACTTTAAATTTACGGTTGACGTTTTTTTCCCTTTACTTTTGCTATTAACCTACATTGGTTGAAGGGAATTAAAGTTTGGATTCCTCTGCGTGTATCAACATATGTAAATTGATTTATTTACAGCTTAAAGTGACCGCAGTCATAAGTTGTTTATATTAGTTGTAAATTGGTACCTTTATGCGTTCCTCAGTAAAAGGATCTTGACAGACATGCAACGATAAAGTAAAGTTTTTTCTTCTGAGGTATGGATCCGTTAAAACGAAACAAAACACATCTGATTCTGAATTCAACTCATATTCTTGAATCATACCGCTCATTTTGTACAGAATGCTCTATAAGTGTAGTCATAATCCCTTAAGAGCAAACAAAAGACGAACAAAAACTGTCAAAATACACCCATACGCATATTTTAACTCGAATACATTTCCAAGCGGTACTATAGACTTTTAAAACATTAAACCAACAAAATTTAAGTCAATTATTGTTTGGATATCAAAAAGATGATCTTATCAACCCCACTTTGTTTAAGCCCGCCGATTCACTATATTCTATCTTATTGTCAAGTGGTCTACCAGCAGCCATGCGAAAAGTGAAAGGAAAAAACAGGATACAAGAGAAAATAAAAAAACCAATAAATAGAAACTTCTATGCGCTGTCTGAGAATCTAATACCGGCACCGTTTACGCCCACCACCCACTAATGAATGCGACCTAGGGGTTCGACAAAATACATTTGAACAAAAACCAACTGAGAGAGAGAGAGAGCGCGGTGGCTGGCTGAAAAAAATAAGTCTAACTGCAAAAGAAACGTAAAAACGAGGTCAAATCACATTCATCGGCGTGTACGTACTTAAGAATAGAAATACACAACGTAGTCTCTATATCATAAATAAATAAACAGAGAATCGCGCCTCCGCCATCTATCTAGTCGAAAAACCGAAAAATAAAAGAAAATGGATAAGAAAATAAAATTGCGCGGAAAACCTGTGTATCATGTGACAGGAGGAGACCGCAAAAATTCTGGTAAATTGCGAATTGAATTTTATTTCGTGGAGCAACACATTCCAATAGTGAAAGAGAGATTGAGTTACAAATCAGCTGTTTAGACAGAAACACAAGGAAATGAAGGAAGGCAAAAAATAGGACAACTATGATTTTTCCAATCCGATTTTGTAACATTGTTTTTTAGCAGGAAAAAGAAAACACATGTGTTTAATGTTATCCTTAAGTTACCCTCGACCACGTGTCACGCAGGGTGTCAAATAAAACATCATATAAAATTCACCCAAGATAATAAAAAGAAAATAAAGAAACAACAAACCAAAATTTCCGATTTGCATGAGCACGTTGTTTGAAATGTCCTTCGCTCTCTCACGAATATTAACTTCCTCTCTGGCTAACGTCTGTCTCTTTTTAAGTCTCATTCTTTCTCTGAAGACGTGGAGAGAGAGAGCATTCGCTCAGTTCTCTCCATGCCACTCACAAAAGTATAGTATAATTGAACAAATAAATACAATTTATAAGCATATCAGTGGCAGCAATATTCGTAAGGATATTACACGTGAACATGACGACCACTCCACTCCATAGACACACTTCTCGGTGTGGAAAACTTCTTCTTTGAAGTCGTTTTTGCCGAGTGTCTCTCGCATGTTTGTTTTTGTGTTTTTTTATGTTTTTTTTTTTTTGTCTTACTTTCATTCATGGACTTCTGTGTGTTGTCCTTTTTACGGACTTTTTTTTCCTCAAAAAAAAAAACTTTTAATACAATGTAATTTTTTTCTTATTAAGTTTTTTTCTCCTGCACTTGAAAGAAAAGTGGTTGGATGGATCAATGTGTGTGTGTGTGTGCGTTTGTGTGAGAATGATTGCTACTGGAAGTGAAGTGTGTTGTGTTATTCAACAGGTTGCTGTTTTTCTCGTTGTTATTGTTGTTGTTGTTGTTAGTTGTCGAAGTCCTTTCATTTTCTCTTTGCTTTCTTTTCCGCAAGGATAATCGGGTAATTTATGTTTTTTCTTTGATTTTTTTTATACCACTCGTCCTTCGTTTTACTGTTTATGTTGGCTTCGTGTGTATAAATGAACAACCTTCTCAACAAAAAGAATGAAGCACAAAGTAAGAGTGAATAGGTTAATCATAAATTCATTATTATTAAGGCAGAACTTGAACCATTTAAGCCGCAGTGTATGCCTTTACTATCCTTACTTAAATACTGTTCTTGAGAGAACTTGTACTATATGTACCGACTTCTTTTATGAATTTTTAATTATATAATGAATGTCTCAGTAATATCAATCCGCGATCCCTCAGAACTTTACATTTGCGAAGATTAATTCAAATCAGGACATTTGAAAAAGAAGTGTGCTCGGACTTTTCAATACCAGTCAGTCCATAATTACAGATATATTCTCTGAAGCGAAGAATCATGACTACTTTGTAGTTGTTTTAAAAAGTATCCAACGACAACTTGAAATTTACCATCTATTGGCATGAGTTACGCCTTTCGCTGTAGGAGCTCTTTTTACGAGTACATCCGACCCGCGGATAAAACCGTCGCACATCTCGAATGCTAAGAAATGTGATTGTAAAGAACCAGTGCGCTTATAAGAAGCCTTTGATGAACTGATTTTATCTTCCTAACGTGTGCCATTTCGAAGTAGCTGTCCCACAACTGTGCAGCTTTCTCCAGACCTCATGTGAGGTCTCCTGATGTACGTCATTTTTCGGGCAAGGGGAGCAGTATCCGAAGATTGTCATTGGGATCATAGGCTTAGGATACAGGCATGCTTCTGGTCTATGCACTCTTTAATACGCATTACAACTTCCGAAGTAATCGCTTGAATATGTGTCAGTTTTTTGCAACCACAAATCATTTGGCAAATCACCGACACTTTTAACCTGAATGTACTGTCTTCTTTGCGCAATTCATTTGTGGTAACTTCGGGACGTTTGACTTTTTCGATATTGCATTATTTTCGGCATTGAGTCACCCAGTCCAAGTGACTAAAAATTTGATCGATAGAAATTCGCGAATTAACACCCATTGTTTCGTCACAACACATTTCCAAACAATAAGAACCCCGCGTTGACATTGCCTGTCACTTTTTAGTGGGGCATATAATAATGCCCACGCAATATGCATAAATGCCAAGTGACACACCCTACACAGCATGTGATGGTTACGCCAAACCATTTCGCCGCATGTTCTACCCGTCTTAGTTCAAATAAAGTTGTCCCCTTGTTCCGCTCAAAAATAAGGATGAACGATAAAAAAAAAACACCAAATAACGCGGCAGCAGTCTTTTCGTCGGCCCCTTTTTTTAATTTTGTCATTTCTGATTAAATCCACACAGAAGGATGGGGTGAGAGAATGACTTGTCTTCCCACCCCGAACCTCGTATCGGTTAATTGCTTCTTTTTTATATTTTTTTTTTTGCTCCGTCGTCCCCAAGAATGCGACCAAGGGATGTAAAGAGTGTCCTTATAATTCTCTCGATTTTCTTCTTCCTCTCCAATAAGGCTTCTGTTTTTGGATCTTGCGTTTCATTTCATCATCATCATCATAGTCGTCGTAGCCGTTGTCGGTAAACCCTCAATCCAAAAAGTTGGCTTGGTTTCTGCTCCTTGCGGGAAAATGAAAATAGAACGCGGGTGGTTTATGGGTTGAGGACGAATTTCAATGGGGGGTTTTCTGAAAGTAATTTGCGATGTGAGTGAAAATGAAGGCAACGGACGAAAAAGACAGCAGAAAAAAAAAAATAGGAAAGCAACCACCCAGCATGCACACGTCCGCCACCCGCATGATGGAATCGCGTTGCTTAGAAATTGGGTTCCATTATACCGTTGGTTTTCCTACAAGGGAACTCTCAAACTTATACACATCACCCTCACCATGTGGCCATTGTTCTCTACGAAAAAGATACGCCAACAACGACAACGACGACGACGAAAAACAGAGCCCTCCGTCAAATGAGTTCTGAGTTTATACGTCAACGTTTCGGTCATGGTAGGTAGTACCCATCCAAACCCCCTTACATTCTCCCAACACCCATTCAGAGTAACCGACCCATGATAGTAGCAAAGGCAAGCGCTTGTTCCGTCCTCTCGGCACTCACATGACTATAAAAAAAAACAACACAGCAGAAAAACTGAAACGCTGCTTGCTCGATCCGAGAGTCATCAGCACTACTCCAGGAGTGTGTCAACCCTCCACGGAGCGCGGGGGGTGCACCACTTCGCTTGAGATAATATAAAGTTGTTTCTACCCTTGTCCGCCACCCGAAAAAAAGGCAAAATGTGGAAAGGACACGGGATACTCAACAACAACTGACACTCCCACCCTTGTGTGCCACAGTCATCAGAATTATTGTCCTTCTTTACCCCCCAAAAGTGAAACCTCTACTACGAAGGCAGGCAGATATAACCGACAGAAAGGAAAGGAAAAAAAAAATAATAAAATAAAATTGTCCTACCAAAGACAGACTCACCCTTTGAATTCCTCGTGGATTTTTTTTTCTTGCCTCGTGCTCTGCGAATGTTGCAATGTGTGTGTGTGTATGTCATTGTCATCCCTCATCTATTCTAGTCAGTTCGAGTTCCGTTCGTTTCATGTCGTTGCTTCTTCTTCTTCTTAGAAGCAAAGCGAGCACCACATTCAAAAAAAAAAGGCAAGAAATACGTAGAAATTCCTTTTTGGGCCAACCAACAAAGATAACGGGTAAAAAAGCGGACGGAATAATGCTGTGGAAGTCTTGCTTAGCCCCAACCCCAAAAACCCCATGGAACGAAGCACAGACATTTTTACCGTAAGGAGATACTCGCTTGGTCTTTGGTGGATCTACATGTACATACTTCTGCTCGTTACTTAAAAGGGAGAGGAGGCACACACATGTGTGCATGACTAGAGTGAGGTTACGGGCTTGGCCTACGTAAAACTTCGAGGACATGTGCTTGAAGGTCTGCATTCAAACCACCCCATCTGTCACCAGCACCAACGCTATCGCCACGAACGCCACCACCAGCACCAGAACCATGGACGCCGCTGTAGCCCTGGTTCATCCTTGTCGTTGTGTGTTGCCTGCCAGCACACTGTTGGGCGCCTTTTTTTTTTTTTTTTTGGTGCTTTTCTACTTTTCTCCTAAATCCATTCGACGAGGGTACGACACCAAGGAGTGTGGGCTGGTTGGTTTCGAGGGTGCCAGGGAAAGGATGAATTTTTATGGTGGTCGCTCTGTCGAAAAATGATATAATGTGTACCCCCACACACAGCTTAGCTATTCGCTGCTATTGATGGTTACTCATTTCCCTCTTGAGTTGTGGGGGCTGATGTAGGCAGAAGGAGAGACTGAGTGTGTACACATAAGAACAAGAAGTTATGCTTCTCGGCTGAAGGATGATTCTTCTTTATTCCATTTGTAAGGGCCTTCGATGGTGCTGGGGGTATTGAGAAGAGCTTCTTGAAGGAACTTTTTGGCAGGATATCATATTTTTGTGCGTCTATTCTTTCAGTCTCTGCGGGAGTTAATAGTATCGTGCGTAACAAAGCCTTTATGCGGAGGCGTATAATTTGGATTTTGCGACTCTGATTCGATGCGCTCGTTTTGAAAAGAAATCAACTCGGACTTTGTCTGTCATGGTGGTACTGACAAGAATTTTCGCCGTCGAGGAGTTTACGAATTATGCCACTCTAGTAACGACGAGTTTAAGGTGTAAGCTTACAATGGGATTTGTTAAGCATAGTTCCCTTTTTTAATCTCCGAATCAAACAATCCATGCATTATCCTTTTACACATTCACAAATTGTTGGCAAGTCTTTTTTTCATCCACAAAAAGAACATAATCAGAACTTGGCTCGCATCCTTCAATGCAAAAAAAAAAAAACACAATAATCAAGACACATCTCCTTTCCGTTTGCCGACAGAGATATGCGCAATGGCGCCAAAAGTCAGATTGTAGTGATCCCTTAATGATGTTTTATTTTTCCGAAACTTAATACACATACATACATATATTATATATATGTACAATTCCCTACACCCACCAATAATGGTAACCAACAGCCATCATCATCGTCATCATCATGTCCTCATCTAAAATTCGGCGAATAAAAATTTTGTGGGATGCGAAAATGAATTTATTCATTCGTCCTTGACACAAATTAACTAGCAACACGAAAACAGTACAAACAAAACAATAAGGACAACAAATTTCAATACACATAAGAAAAAAACCGAACAACAAAACAAAAAAAAAAAATAAATAAATAAATAAAAATGCCGAAATTCGGGAGCACAGTGAGGTGAATGTTTGGTTGGGTTAACGAAAGAAAAAAAAAAAAAGGTGGAGATGATTCCAAACTCGTAACGTTGGATAAACGAGCCTATTTGTAATGATGGATATTGCAGTACGGTAAGAGAGCGTGAATCCATGTGTTACGGCAGTGGGATGGCTTCATCAAGTGTATATTTCGATTTCGATTTTGGACCAGTGAGCATCTAATTGGGAACTCTATTGGGGGTTGCTTTGTGCATTAAGGTTTGGCTTATGTCAAATTCGTATTTTTTTCAAATAAGGACGTTCTTTTAAACATTGAAAACTATAAATTGGAACGCAACAGTAATCTCTTTGATAGAAGGATGAAAATAAACCTTTGTGTTACCATTTGACAGATGTTTTTTGATCCTCAGTTGATCCTCAGCAACTGTCGAATTCCCCGAGAAATATCCATGCCATTTAACATTTGACTAAGGGGTTCCTTTCAGAAATCCGACAAAGCTAGAATTGAAAGCCAATCAAGTTCTTGGAACTATCTTAATTGCTTTTCGGAGTTAAGCGTGATAGCAATTTCAAAAATCAAAAAAACAAGCTCCAGTTCAGAAATTGAATACTCGTACATAGCAAATTCCACTCAAAGGACACTTATCGGGAGAAATGGTGAATATACAAAGACAATTGTGTACATCTTAAAACAGACTTCCAACGTCACATTTGGCCAAGCGCAAACTAAGAATTATTGGCCAATCAAGTTTCAGTGCTTATAAAAGATTATAGCCTTTCTTCACTCCATCTATTGCAACGAGGTTAGATCTACTGACCATACAACTTGTAAAAATCCTTAGTTCCGACCTATCACTTATTTATAAACGCTCGTGTTGGGGTTTCGAAGCAAAACTATGGGCATTAATACCAACTTACACCTTCAAACTGTAGCGTCCTGTCAGACCTCCAAACATACCTAATCTCAAGGCAGGCAATCTTCAATAATTAAAATACACCATGCCGTGTTAAGAAAAATCGTTATTCTCCACTGAGAATCACAAGGCAAGACCAGACTGGAAATACCAATTTCACAATACCATCAGGAACACAAGTTTGGCATTCTGATGGATCCAAACTGGATAAAAGCGCTAAAGCAGACTCATCAATGTTGATTGCATCTTTATCCTTCTTGACAACCAAGCTGCTCTAAGGGTCTTTAACTTAACTTTTAGATGGCCGGAGCTTGTTCCTCAAAGTTTTCTACTCGTTAGCGGGGCTATCACTTCATATATACCAGGTTATGAGGGAATTTAACGCAGGGAAAGTGCGGTCTGTCTTGCAAAAAGAGTCGCCTATCGCACACTTATCGGCCTGTACCACTTCTTTGGAATTCGACTCACTTTCGCATCAATTTTCCGAATGGAAGTCATAGCCTGTCATTTGCTGATATTCACTTCCAGGAATATATGTTCACACCAACTGGAAACGCACTCACGAAGGAGAGACTCACATCAACAAACATGAAGACAATTGAAACAATGTTTCTTCCCCTAGCCAATAAAGGATTATTTGTGACGGATCTGCTGAGGACAATTCTTGAGTTAAAAATTCATCCAAAACGTTTGGAAACGAACGTTTTTGGTTCTGCAAGAATGATTTTGTGCTTTGTTTTGTGGAAGTGGTAAGTGAGTATATTTGGTATACTACCGACTTCCGTTCAATCTTTAGGTAGCATGAGATTTGAACTTTTATCGCTGCGGAAATCAATGTTAACTTGGAAAAAGTATTGACATGCATCTTTCTAAGGGTTTTATCAATTGAAAACATTGACGCTTAGAAACGTTTTAGACCAGAAGCTGTCTAACCATAATATGTTCTACTTCTTATTTCAGAGTGGTTCCTTTTGGCCCCAAATTGTATTTATTTGTCTGTATTTGATGGCAAATCGTACTTCTTATATAAAAGTACAGACTGGGTAACTTATTATTTAAAAGTCCCTCACAATCATGTTGCTTTTTGTGGAGAGTTTTAAGTCTAATGAAACTTTACAACAAGATTATCGAGAAGACTCTGCTCTGATCGACTCTATTGAAGAGGATTTTGTCTCCGTTTAAGTTGGCTGCTCCTGGATAACCTGTTTCATGGCGGTATCTGAAGAAGATTTTTCCTCGATAAAGGTCCAACATACTCTTTGCCTGAAGTCGTCAGCATTGCTTCTGTCTATCTGTCTGTATTCCAAGTTAAAGCGAATTTATTCATCTCTTATCTTGGAGGAACACTCTGACCATGATTGATTTTTGTGCATAAAAACGCATCCATTTAAACATGACTTCTACACAAACACAATTAGTCATGATGTATTTATTATTTTATACATATTTCTACAATGGGTGAATATGGCAGCCTTAATAAAATATATTCGTGCTTTTGTGGATTCTTAATATTCTAAGTATATTTTTGAAGTGAATTTCGCCAAAAACATATGCTCCCTCTTTGTTGACAAATTCCTCTTACGAAACCTTTTCGATGCGTGCTGCTGTTTTATTTTACCTTGAAGGCAAAGCTTCCTCTCATCTTCGTTCCAATTTTCAGACCCTAGGTTTTAGGGCCCTTTAGGAGGTATCAAATGTTGTAGGACAACTTTTCGTATCTTCCGTTCTGCACTCGCCTTGATTTCTGTCCATAGAATAAACCATTTGATTTTCTTACGAATCCACGAGGGCATAGAAATTTCGGTCAGGAAGACGTGGCTACATGAAACTAGCAAGTATACTTACTCAGATAAGATTGAAGATTCTAGGTTTCGATAATGAATTTGCAGTTTGCTCGCAATGGACTCTTATGGGTGCCGTTATTTCAATTCAAACGCCATGCGTCCATTGCTTCACTTGTGCGTCAGAGTCGCACGCACTCCTACCATCTGACCGCCTTGATTTTCGTCAGAAAATCCATAAAAAACAGTCCACAGCTCTTCGGCTGAGACTTTTATTTTTTTCCTTCTTAAAGCCTTAGTAGGGTTGGAACTCGATTTGTTTGGAACGAGTCCTGTAATTTCTAAGGATCTGATTTCTTTCTTTCATCTATTCACTGTAGTACACCGGGACTAGACTACAAGAATCTGTCAAAGAGTGTTTCTTCTTCGTCTTCTTCGTTTCTTTCTCTTTTTTGGGTGGTTGCTACGGAGGGCTTGACACGAAGTAGGAAACTGTGGATGGACATCCTTTTAATTCTTCTCGCCCGATTTCTTTTGTATGAAGGATATATTTTTTTCTTCATCTCAACTTATCCAGGGAAGGTAGAGAAAGACGACGACGAACGAACTTGTGCCACCATCGTGGTTGGGGTATAGAAGAACGAGTAGCAGTAGCAGTGGCAGGGTTTTGTTACTTAATTCATCCACGGTTGGATTTTCGTCCCTGTCTATATACATATAATTTTTTTTTGCCTTTCTTATGTGCTGGTGCTTTTTCATTTCTTTCGTTTTAGTGTGTTTTTTTTTTTTGTTTTTTTTTCTGTGTTCTCCCGTCGTCGTCGGTTGATTTGGGGCGGTAGAAAGAATCGTTGATTAGGAGAAAGCTGGCTCGAGGGCGGGGGGAGGGGGAGGATGAGAGAAGAAATTGAAAGCAGTCCAGTGGCCGCACTGACTAAAAGGATCCTAAAGCTATCCATCTCCTTGGTAATAAATTTCCTTTTTCGTTTCTGTACCAGCATCACCAACGGTGGTGGTGGCGATGGCGTACATTTTTTTTTCGTTCTTTGCTCTGCTATCACAGAGGGCTAAAGATGGTTGGAGAAGCAATAACAAGTGGGTAATGGTGGGAGGGATGGATCAAGAAATTAAGTCCCGGTATGGGGGTGACGATGAATGAGTTCTTGTGTTTTCTTTTTTTTTGCTCTGCCTTGCTCTTCGTTGCCTTGTGCTGTTCCTTATTTCATTTTTATTCCCATTTCTGACTTTTTCACAATGATTTTTTTTTTCTTCATCTGTTCGCTTCATCACCAAAGCAGAGGAAACAGCAATATAGCATAGAGAATCTAGATGCTTCAGGAACAGGCAGAGTAGTTGGTTTGCCCACCCCCAAGAGGTGGTATAGGTTGAGGTAGAACGACGAAGATGGAGAGCATAGACATGGCATTAGAGTATAAGGAGTAATCAAACCCTTGGAGCAACCCCCTAATTCATTTAAGACAAGGGTACACAACATTTTCTTAAGTTTAGATGCCAAAAACACCATGCCATTTCCATCACCACCACCACTAACATCAATGCCTCAGCCCTTGCTTGCAAGCTCCCTTTCAGTGCTGGATCTATAGAAAATACACCACCACCAACACCCACCATCTCGGCTTTTAGTTCCGGGGCAATCGAAAATCTTGTACATAGTGATGAAGGTAATGGTAGTGCAGATGGGGGATGGGAATGGGGGTGAAGAGCAAGAAATACAGGCGCAAAGGACAGAATGGAGACTATTTCTGCTACTCCTGCCGTTTGTTCGTGTTCCGATAGTTTTAGGGAACATATATCGGTTTAACTACCTCCCCCTGAGCATTCACTTTCCTATCAGAAACATCGGCCAAGACGAAACGAACACAGATACACATAACCAACGACGACGACGATGACGACGACGATGGAAACACATTCCCGATAGCAAAATGTAATTTGAGGGTACCATTGTACCACCTTTCTACCCCCAATTCGCCACCGTTTTTGGAACTTAATGCACCTGAAGAGCAGCAGAGAGTTTAGTCTGTCTAAAACTATGGTGGGCGTAGAAGGCTGTTTAAGGGTGCAAGACATATTTCGTGTGCTTATAATTCAAAAGAGGTTAAGAGTGAGAGAAGGGGGTAAGCGGCGGCATACATGGAACATTTCTGCATATATCAAGGATACCAACATCTTAGACGGCCTTCCACCGTACCGTACCACACCGACAATGTTCCTTCGTTCACCCTTATATCGGGCATTGGAGTTGGAGATGAAAAGGCTTTGGCATAACACCAGCAACTCCTAGGATGGCATCTTCAGCGGCGCAACAGCAGGCGAGCATATCAAATGCCGGCTGCAGGGAGTGTAAGATGAAATATTCTTAGAAACAAGCGTCTAGCACAAAATCCTCAAACACAATCACACAGATATACTACGTACTCACATTGGGATATAATGGTAAAATTGTTAAGGTTGGGGTAGACAAAGGGGGTTGTGTCTTTGCTTGGTCCTCGTACCCAGCAACAAATTCGTAAGAAGATGAAATCCAAGGATTGTTCTCCCAAGGAGAAAACTTCTGGAATAAGAGTCTCCCTCATCTGGGACTAGCGATAGTGACGGGTGGAGAACCAAAACCCAAAACCAAAACCTATTTCAGTATAGCTCTTAGGCTATGGGTTATAATGAAACTTGGACAGAGACTCTAGTCGTATCCTGGTTTCGGTACACACGAAGGGAAGGGAAGTCAACTGGATGGAAAATAAAACTCAATCGTGTAACTCCTCGATGGCATGAGGTGGTCCTTTTCACCGTTATTTTTTTTTCCTATCTTTTCATTTGAACGAAATACAGAAACCCTCTTTATACAAGGGCAAAGAAGACTGAATATTTCTATGGTATCCTCGGACTTGCTATATCCCGTTGAAGATATACAATGATTTGGGTTTTTTTTTGCTCTCTTTGGCTTGGAATTTTTTCCTACAGTTGTTTTTTTTTTCTGTGCGCCTTTATCATCTCAGCATCCTTGTTTGTGCCATCATTTTTCGGAAGGCTCCATCATCCTTCCCTTGGTGATTCTTCGCTCACTTTGGGGGTTAGTAATTCACATTTCTTGGGTCCTTTTTTTTGTTGGTTTATTTTTTCTCCACAGCCCAATGTGAAAATGTTTTCTGTTTTCTGTGCAGTTATTTTCTGTTTTTTTTTTTTGTGATTCTTCCATCTCGGAGTTGAAGGACGAATCGAGTGGAAAATGGATTTACGTAGCGACGGCCAACGACGGACGACGATGGAGGTGGTCGAGTAGGTGGTAGAGTAAGGGCTATGATTGTGGTATTCCTAGCATTTAATGTGGTATCCTAGTTATCCTTACCCAAAATTTTCCGCATACTTTTTTTCTCCTCATATTTCATCATTGGAAAAAAACGCAAGCACATTTCAACCGTCTAAGATTTGAATCAATTCAATTTGATTTTGTTTTCTTATCTCTTGAGAGTGACAGAAAAATTTGGAAGCAACTTTAGGCGCGTTCCTCAGGATTTTGTGTGGATGGTCCAGTTTAATATTGGTTCATCCCACGATGCAGACATACATGGGGAAATATATCTTCATTCGGTTTGCAGCACATATGTACATGCATATACTTGTACTAGGTCATGCACTGTAGATACTTAGGCAGGTCTTACACCAAAGTTCCTCTTTCTATGGGGGCCAACTTTATTGGCCTACCTCCTTGGTGATATTATTGGTTCCAATCTCTTAGGCCTTGGCAAAATTCATCTCATCATTACCCACCCAACAGATGCCTGCTCCTACCCGAAGGAGATGGAAGTGAATGGGACACTCCATGTGCGATGATGCGATAAATGGCATGAGGCCATTCTATGTACATACTCAGTTACATACATGCAAACACAAAATGTTTGTAAATGTCTTATCTGTAGTGAGGGAAGCACCATAGTGCCACCCACCTGGACAACAGTCTTAAAGACAATAAACTTTAATCTCTACATTTGCATGTGCAATAAGTAGCCATGTACGCATTGCACACTCGACGCTTGTCCTCCCCGAAAACTTGCATGTGAGATGGGAGTCTACTAAGCACTGAATGGGGAAATCATGCTGTGTACCGAGTCCGTGATAATAACCTACCACATCCCATGGCATGCAATTTTGTTCGGAAATTACCTTGTGGCGACCTACCCTGCCTACTCGGGGTTCGAGGACGACTTTCAAGATTTTAATGATCTTCATTATTTATGAATTAATTAAGGCTTGCAAATTCTTTTAGCAACTTATTGGTCGTTGATAAAATTCAAGAAAAGTATTTGAAAAGTGTAAGGTTGATTTTTCTTGAATAGGACAGAAGGTGACTTCTCAAAAGAACAGCAAGGATTTATAATTTAGGAGGAATTACAGGATATTTTTCTATTTAAAGAACTCAACCAACGATTGGAGAAAAATTAAAAAAAGGACGCATGCCACTTCTCGAATATATTTAAAATTTTTTCGTTTTTTCAAGGGGATATGAATACCCTTATAATGTTGTCATACAACGCGTGTGAAAAGGGTGAAAGAGGAAGTAGAAAGCGTTCCACTTATGAGTTGCACTTCTTAAAAACAAAATTCTATTCTTAAGGGTGAACTGAATTGTTGATCATTCCGGCTGAGCGGATTGCTCTCAGAAATAAAGTCAGGAGAAGTATTGTCGGTGTTGAAGCGAATCGACTGACCGTAATATTTTTGTCCTCTATGAGTTTTATCGCTCAATTTTGAAGCCTGTCCAGCTTGCTTAGGATTGTTTTTGGAGCGCCTACCCATACACGGCAGCCAGGTCCGATAGGTTGATGCATTTCTTGCATCGCTTGACGAAACCTAGACATTTCACGGCATTTTTGGCTTTTAGGGGCCATCGGTTATGTGGTCATTCGAAACAGGATTGCTTTAATTACACAGAAAGTCTCTTTGCATGCAATTTAGCAATGCAAGTCCCATTCAATGATAATAGCTGATTTCGTGATATGAGACAAAAGTGTATCTTGCTCGCTTAAGGTTCCTCTCTGTTCGTAGAGTCTGATGATAATATAATGTTAACATAGAAATGTAATGATTCAAACATTCTCTGCCCTTCCATATCCACAGCTGAAGATGAGTAACTTGAATTTGAGAAATAATGAATGACTGAAGGTTGTAAGATATTCCAATCATTTGCGAAAATGAAAAAGATTTAAGGAGTAGGAGACTAAACGGAACTTTGGGGAACACCATACTTTCTATGGTGAATTGCAGACATGATATCTATCGCATACAACTTGTATTGAACGACCCAAAAGGTAGTGTTAAATCCAATGAATGAGAGATTCGTCGATATCTAATCCACTTTAATTTCACCAAAAAGATGCAGAGAGAAGTTCCATTTTAAGGGTTTCGGTGTCGTCCGTCCACTGTAAACAATATTGTATAATAACAAAGGGAGGAATAGTCCTATTTTTCTGGCAAGCTTTCTGCGGCTTTTTAATGCAACGCGGACAGGTCAAATGATGAGCTAAAGGGTTCCTGAAAAGCCATCGTAGGTCGTAGTTCATCACGTTTCCTTTTGTCAATTTGTAAAGTTTCAGGAAGTGTTTCACTCTTATCGAATAAACCCGTGTTTCCAAATGAGGTGTTGCGCTATTAATTTTTATTTATTTCATTTTTGAGTGGGATAATCAGTTTGACTGATGAAATAACGCCCAAATTGTTGTCATCATATGCTTAAGATATTCGTGTTACGAAAAATTGAATCAGTTCATTAAAAAAACTCTTTTCGTTGTATTATTTCTTTTTGCTTAGTCAATTATAAACCAACAGCGGATAAGCCTTTTTTTGGCTCAAGTATTTTTTTTTTGATTACACTACATGTCATCATCTCTCCTTCCGAAAGCCTAAACTCAACGGTTCTACATCAATTCCTAATTCTCCTTTTTCATATAAATAAAGCGACATTGGTGGTAAAATGGGATCTCCTTTTCGCGTGCCCTTCCCCCTACGAAGAAAAAAAACAAAAAAAAAAACAATCAAAAGGAATCCTTTCTCCTGCTATGCTCGTACACTTGAACAAAGTCCTTGTTATAATTGAGAGCGAGCGAGGGGCGCCCATTTAAATCCTATCCAAGTCGGTATCATTCCATGCATAGGGTCATCTACTGCAACTGCCGAAAAAAAAAAATACATTTTCATCTCTGTCACCGCTTCAATCAGGAAAGCACTGATCAATACACAGTTTTATTTTTTCGGCATGTCCCTCCTGCAGCCGGTCGTCTGTTGTATGCATTCGCATTTTATATCCTTTCTCTTTTTTTACAGAAAGCGTGCAGTCATTTGTCTCACAAGCAACCCACCCCCCAACACTCCAATTGAACACATCACAGGACACTGTGCAGTCGAATATCATCATCATCATCATCACCACCACTGCCGCCGCCGCCGCCGCCGCACTTCGTCGCATGGTTTTTGTATCTCATCCTTTTCTCACACACTTCTATACTAACGACGGAGTAGTAGAAGAAGGCCCCTTTAGGTAAAATTGGAACTTTGTCTTTACTTTGCGTGTGCGATGGACCGTGCTGCGATGCACCCCTTTGTTAATCGTTCGTTCCAAAAAAAAAAAAAATGCAAACCTTAAAAAATGCCTCCTCCTTCATAACCTCACTGTTGGGAGGATTAATACCAACCCCCAGTGTCGTAGGCCGAGGAAAAAAAAAAACAAAAAACAAAACATGAAAACAAAAAACAAAGGACGAACGGTACCATTAGGAACGCACATGGGAATATTTTCCTACAATTTGAGAAACGAGGCAAACTCTCACGCACACATATGCAGACAGACATTGTGCCTCTCACCATAAGGAAGTTATCCTGCGCAGGTCCTTGCGGGTTTACCATTCACTCTTCTAACCAAAAACGTTGATGCACGTTTCTGTTTTGGTCAGTCAGCAGTTGATTTTTCGTCGGATTGGTTATCGTCCTTGAAGACATATTTGGAACAAAAAAGTTTCTGTTAAAGAACCACAACTAGTCTGGTCAATGGGCAGTAGTTAAGTGCTTCTTGAAGTTAATTGACAAGGATCAATGTGTCATTATAAGAATATTCTTTAATATAAAAATAAATTTGTTAAGTGAACCTGAAAGGGGAACCCGGTTGTCAAGTGGTTTTGCTGATTGTGAAGGTCAAGTTCAAAGCATAACAGTTGTAAACTTGAGCCAATTTGGCGGGTTAATTTTTTTATACAAAATCCTATGGAAAGTGACTGATGAACGATTGGAAAAAAGAAGTAGAATTCAATTAAGTTGAGACTTGTGAGTGATTATAAGTGAATTTACTGGAAATAGTTAAAAAATGGCTGCAAAACGAAAAGCATCTGTACTTCTACACAAGGTAGGACTTAACATATTATTCTTGGAACAAATAAATAGTTTTTATGAACCTTTGACAGTTGAATTTCTCTGAAACCAGTGGGCCTGGTCTGTCCTAAATTTGTCTCTGTGTCTTTTTATCTCCCAAAAATCAAACTAAATCATCTTTTTTGTGTAGCACTCTGTATCAAAAATATGAACCTGTTTTTTTTTCTCAAAACCTGACTCGTTAAGGCACATTTCTTTAGAAATTTTCTAGTGGAAAGAAAAATAGGTTTTAGTTGAAATCCTAGGTACTGCTGGAATCTCGCTCAGTGCCAGTATAAAATACGCACGTTTGTGTATTTCTGTCGGCCTCTCGGAGAATAAGTCGACTCTATGACAAAGTTTTATATAATTGCGACCAAATCAATTTATAGTACAGTTGCCCCTTGCTTCTGGTACCCCCAGACAACAATAATAAAATCCAGATCACCATCCACGAACAAATCAGCTGGCCAATTACTTCCAGGAAATGCCAAGACATAAAACAAGACGAAAAAAATAAAAGAAACCAAAGAAGGAAAGTAAAAAAAAACATTAATCACATATCCTTCCCCCGAAAAAAATTAGGGACCACCACCACTACAGGAAGCGAATTTAGTCCCATTCCATTTGCTCAATACACCCTGCCATGGCAAACGAAATAACAGTCAGCACATACGACGACTAGATGTCGAGAACAAGGACACATCGCCCTGATGGGGGTGCTAGATGAAATAAAGAAAAAAAAAATTCCACTCATATATATCCACGAGAAAAGAAGACACATATCCAGATAGTATACTCAAGCTCCCCTCGGCCAGACTGCCATCATCATCATCAACGTCCATGCTTCCATATCTCACCCTCTATTCCGAAAAAAAAAACGCAGAAGAAGAAACAGAAACCCCCGGTTGTGTGTGCCATGACAACATCGCCCCCACACACAAAAGAATGAGGACAGCCCAAACGTCGTCGCAGCGACGACGTCGCCGGCACTGTTCCCTTCCCCCAACTCCCACACCTACTATTACTCCTACTGTACACCCACCGACGACGGTCGACCAAAGAAGAAAAATAACTCTCAGGCTGCGAGGACACAAAAACAAAAAAAGAAAAAAAAATAAATAAAACGAACGGAACGAAGAAAAATTCATAATCATCCCCTTTTTTCGTGTGTTCCCTTGCAAAGGAGTACCACCATCCAAGCAAACACCAAACCCAACCAACCACCCTTACACCCTAGCTAGTACCCGTGGCAGTAGAACTGACTGCTGCTCCTGAAGTTCGGACAGCGGATAATCCCTCAGAAAAAGACGTAGTTACGTTCCGTTAAGTTTTTTTCTTCTTTTCTCCCCCTCTCTTCTGTTATCTACCCCGACAACATCAAAAAGGACGTAGGAGGAAGCGAACCAAAGCCAAGCAAAAAAAAAAAAAAAAAAAATAGAACAGAATAGAAATTTTATTCTTCACACAGCATGTAGCCCAAGAAGGCCGGAGAAGGGGGCAATGACGAGGGAAACTGTGGCACAGATGAAAGATGGTGGTGGAGATGGAGGATAGAGTAACCTCATACTCCCAGAATTACACACAAGGCTCACGGGGAGATGATAAAAGAAGAAATAAATGGACGGAAGGGTCGGGATTCAAGGCAAAATTAAGGCTCCCAACGTTAAACGCCTTAGCCCGCGCGCCCGTTCATTTATACAACTCATCTTCGGGAGCAGCACAGCAGTACAAGTAGTAAAGCTGAAGAAGGCTAAAATCAGCAGGAATATTCCACATTCTCAACCTCACTCCCTGTTGGTGGCCTGGTCCTTCTTTCGACCGACCTCATGAAGAGAATAAAAACCGGTTCGTTCTAACGGCATAGCTGACGACCAAACGACCGGCCCTTGCTTTATCCGCTTTTCTTAACGAAAAAAGCAAAGCAAAAAAAAAAAAAAAAACACAACGCAAAGAGTAAAAGTCCGTTCTATAAAAACCTTCCTTTCGAATAGGGAATGGAACGTAATAGAAAATGAAGAAAAAAAAATATTCTAAAGAACCCTTCAGAGTGGAAAGAAAATTCTTATGTGTCGTGCCGAAGGCGGGTGCCGGATGGTGGCTGGTGGCTGGTGGCATTGCTAGAAACCCTCATTTTGGAGATATTGCTTCTCCCTCGTCGTTGTCGTTGTCGTTGTCTGAAATAAAATACAGCAGCAGCAGCAGTCTTTCTACTGAGGTTGTGGGATCCATGCTTGTTGGAGTCATCCCAAAAAATCATTTTCATCTCCCTGCACAACCCTTCCATTCGTGCCCAATCCATTACCACCACAGCACAGCAGAGCACCGAGCACTCCTCGAGATTCACTCGCCGGCAAATTTTATAGGTCGTCTTCCATTCACGTAGGTAGTACGTACAATCAGGAGGGGGATCGCGCTTAGGAGGGACTTGAGTACACAAAACCAACACCAGCGTAGAGTGGTATCACAAAGTGGCATGGTATTATGTGTATTATCCTTTCCCAGTTTCCAGCGACGTTGTCCTCCGTCATTTTGCTCATCATCATCATCAGCAACAGAAGTTACTCCCCCACTCTACAACTTCTTCTTTATCCGCCACGAAATTTGTCTCGAACAAAAAAAAAAAAAGCAGCTAGTACCCAACAATGCCGAGAAGAGATCCCTTAAAACCTACCCTCCTACAACTCCGTCCATATACAGATTTACCCCACTCATATCAATTCATCCGCAACGCCCAGATCCCTCTTGGTAATTCATCATCCCCATTATAGTACTACCCACTGCTGTTGAACCCTTAGCCACCACCACCGTGTCGCTCGACATCTACTTTCCCCACATCTATGGCTCTAACGAAAAATCAGTTTAGGCGATGCTTGTTGGTGGGTGGTGGTGGTGGTAGCGAAGGCACCAGAGGAGATAACCTAACTTGCCTTACACATCCCTCATTCGCTCCCAATTTCGTTATTCTCGTTACCACCTCCTGTCAAACAAGAACGGTTCCAGTAATAAAAAAAAATATATAGAAAGAGGAAAACTCGGAGAATCCTTGGGTTTCGTACCCAAAAATAAAGCCAAAACGGTGGTAGGAGTGGGTGCTTTCAGGCAGCAATACTGCCAGCACAAACAAACACCATGTCGGCGGCGGCGGCAGCACTGACAATGGGTTACACGGTTAGAAACATGTTAAAGCTTTGTGCTGAGAAAATGTTCATTCTAAAGCGTGTCTCATGAATTCTGCTTGGATACCTTTTTGAAGGATTCATCGACTGTCAGCGTTTATCAAATAAAAAGCAATTTTCAAGACAAATCACAATGAACACTAGCTGATGATGACTGCCCATGATACACTGTCTTTAAATCAAAACTGAATTGTATTGAAGACATCTTTAATCAAAACCAATTAGAGCGCTTTTGAGCACTTATTTCGAACGACTGCGGTGATTAACAGCTCCACCATCATGTTAGCCTCAAAAAGCCCCTCCAAAAGACCCAATCATTCCCAGATAACCACACACTGAATAAAAAACCGAAACTTTTGTAGGTGCATCCCATTGTTAACTCATCATAAAAGTAAGCATTGACCAGTGGCCTAACATACAACCTACCTATCTGCACAGTCGCTGCCACTAGCGCTTTAGAGGTGCAGTAACAACAATACAAAAATTGAAGAGGGTCATGCTCGCTGGCAGTAGCAGTCCCATTAGCACACAACCAACTATTCTAGGATCATATAAAAATCTATCTCAACACAAACACATTCCGGGCCTGCCACCCTTTGAGCTCGAGTCCGCGCATACTTTATTGTTTTTTTTTGTGTGTTGTATGCCCGCAATGAATTTTTAGAGCCCTGGGTTTCCCCGTCCCTCCACTGGTAGAGGTGTGGGCAGCCTACTCAGGTCCGATACACCGGTTCTGCTAACAACAAAACATACCCAGCTATGAACATATATAAATGTGTGTTGATGTGATGGCGCGCATAGATGACGCCTTAAAATTGCGTGCAGGAAGAGCCCATTGTCGGGCCTCTGTAGGGTGCTGCTGGTGGTGGTGGTGGTTAGATAGGAGGAGATGGGCTTTCAGTAGGATGGGAAATGCGATTTGTTAGAGCGATGCGACCACCCACACTCTTTTCCAGCTCCACACTTGTTTAAATTCATTTATGTACTTTTTTTTTTCGTTCGTCACTACGGTGGGGGGGGGGGCGCCTTTGGGCTTTTGGCATTTGCGTTCTGGTGGGCGTGTGCGGTACCCGTTCCGCATGCAATCCAAACAAACTGATACAAATACCTACCAAATCCCATAGGACATGTGCCAGTTCTTGTATACATTTTTCATGTGTCTTGCTGCTGTGTTGACGATGGAGTTGTGGTCGCAGGGACTGGGGGCAAAACTAAAACAGTTATCACCCATCCCAAGGGACAAGAAAAAAAAACACACACACACACACATGAACACTCCATTTGAAAACGAACGAGAAAAGGATAAAATGCGAGTATGTACTCGTATGTTCCACGCCATGATCGGTATGGGTCCCTAGAAATTCTTAATCTGGCATTTTCCATGATTGGAGTCTTATCTAAAACGAAGGCGATACTAACGCATTTAGCTCCTTACCTCCTATATCTCGTGACAAAGGGTGTGACAAGAGGCAGACATACTCGTACAATCATACTGAAATTTTTGGCAAAAAAGTCATATCTTTTGGCAGAATCATTCCTTTATCATCCTGTCCAAGGAGGAAAGCAGGTCGTTTCTCTTTCCCAATTTATTTTCGAGAAGGACACCCTTGGACTAGAGACGGTTGTACAGCCCACAGTATTGTCGTAAAAATTCTGCGTATCTTAGCGAAGCGAATAATTTGCCAGGAGATCATTTATCTTGTCGTGTTATATTCCTGCGGGTACGAGGCCGTAAAAATGAAGGAATCCAACGCCAAAGTCAAAAACAAACCGAAGATGAACAATAAGAGGAATGAGAACAAATTTATGAGATAATTTACCCAGTTAGTTTGGGGTGCCTTATTTTTTTTTTTTTGAGAAAGACTTTCTTATGTTGGCATTCGAATTGACCCTAATGAAGATGTTGACTTTCGGACCACCAAAAACGTTGTCGGGGGGGTATTTAACATTTTTCAGTTGGAAGGAGTGTTAATGGGACTGAGGAGTTTTCTTTTGTGGAGAAAATAAAAAAGTGTGATAGTTGCGGATTTCACGCTGAATTTGTTGATAAAAGTGAAGCTTGAATCTTCAGTGACTAAATATTTGGCCCAAAATCAATTCTTATATGTTTGCTTCAATCTTTGAAAGCCTTGATAATCGTTTAAAAATGTTAATTCAAGTTTGAAGGTATAAAATGATTATTCAAAGTACAAGTTCATAGAATCTTTTAAATCAATAAATAAATTGTAAATATCTGATTAATATTTCGGGCTCTAAAAACAATCTTCGAATTCAAAATCGCTCTGAGTTTTCTTCGTACATACATATTTCATCCACTTCTTTCGTTGTTGTCAATTTTGTCGTTAGCTCTAGCAATCAATGATCACTGGTTTACAAGATGATCTAACTTATTTAATCAGAAAAGATTCACTGAAACTGCGGTAGCACTATTCGCTTGTCTCCATGTTTTTATTTTGGTATGTAAAGGTGATGTCATTGTTTCTGCAGAAACAATGATTGTTTCTACCAACACAATGAGTGATGACGAAATCTTCCGAATCAAATCAATTGCACTATATTGCATATCAAGAATATAAACATACTGCGAATTATATGAATGCAAATAAAAAAAGTGTCCCAATACGAATCACAACATCTTCGAATCATCCGATTTTAAAAAATTCTTTCACCAATAATTTTAAATGGCGTGGCGACCAATTTTTTGTGAACGCTGGCTTAACGATGATAGACATTCAATTGTTTTCTATTGAAAAGTTATAGAAATCAAAAAGTTCTACAAAAAAGTCCGCGATGACATATGGCTGTATGTTAAAGTCAATTCACAAATTAGCAAAATGGGACTAAAAAATATACTTGATATGTACTGTCCGGGTTAACTTAGGTAGGTAGGAAATTCTGCAACATTATTTGGACAATCAGTGTCACAGGGCGGTGAGTCCTACAAATTTTCTACGTACACGAAACCTACGCAGAAGCAGTCGCTAAATACGATTGTACACTGAACACTGTAAATGACAGCCAGAGCTGTCCTATTCTGAATCGCGAGAGAAAATGTCCATATTTATGCTTTTTTGGATGACGTTTTGTTCATTCCAACTGAGAAGCATTAAAACTGCTTAGCGAGAGTATAATTGAAGGGATCACTATACTACAATGCTTAAAGTCCGCCTTTAGGGGTTTGCATTTTGGCCTAAATAAATATCCACAGACATCTCGAACTTGGACAAATATCCGCATTTGCATTGTCATTTTAACAGGGTTCATAGTACCTCTCCCTTGATTTTAACAGTGCTAACTGCGTCGTTCGCGCTTCGCTTTCATATACGTGTTGCACGTGAAGGCTTCCTTGAATATTTGAAGTTCTTATTCAATCAAATTTGCTTATTCCTGTTGACATGCGAATCGTTTTTATCTCAGCTGCCGTCTCTTTTCAATATTTTTATTTTTTTATTTTCCAGCATACAACTGCGGTGTAAAGCTTTCCTTTTAGCTGTCCCAGAAGAAATTGGAATTTTCCTCTCATTCGATCCAACCCACTCCTACCCGACGATTGCTTCGCAATTGATCACGCATCCCAGATATTTAACCTCGAGATGAGCTATTTCATATTATTAAAAACTCTGTTAAGGATCGGAGTGAATCAGAGCTCTATTTTGGTTATCGTCACCAGCAAAAACTAACCGATGCTTTTGAGATTTGATCAAGGACCCCACAAATATATGTTTTGTTTTGAACAAACGAAGGGTTCCTAACCACTGTATCTTTTACTACAAATTTTACTTATTTTAAATTTTTCATAGTTGCCATTTTTAAAAACATTTTCTTTATGATATAACTACAAATTTATGGTTTTCGAACTTTTCACTTTGCCTGTGCTATAAGACGTTGCTTCTTGCCAAATTTCATATTTTTAGGCCAATAGAAAGCAACCTATACAAGTTTTGATTCCTTGGGAGTATTTAAACATGTGGCATCAACAGTCATTGCTTTTGACTGACTCCATCTAGAAGATCGATTTCCTTACAGCTTAATGCGACTGCAGGTTTAAATTTTTGGTATTAATTTTAACCTGAAAACCTCCATGCGTTCCCAAATAAAAAGCTTCTTGACTGTCGGACCTTTTTTTCCTTTTGAGGTACGGAACCTTAAAAACGAAGTTTCTTTTTATCCTTCCAGGAATCGGTTAAAGCTAAACCTTTATTTTGAACAATGCGTCACTCATCGAAGTGCAGTTGTTGAGTTCTTATTTTTCACCTAAATTTTGTGTACATCTTTAAGAACAATTTTGTCACAGAAAAACCTATTGGGTTCATTTGCGTTATTCTAGTGCTTTGGTATTTTGCTTTTGGAGCCTTTTCTTTAGTTCTAATTTAATCAAGTTCGAATATTAGAAGACTCACATAACATAGGATTGGAACAGCATAAAAAAAGTGTATGTACAGCTACCAACAAAACTATGTTCAGTTCTAAAAGATACGAGAGGAACTGCCCATTGATGTCCTTTTTTATTTCCAACAAAAAAAAAAAGAAAAAAAAGGAATCGAATATCGAACATCATTCACATGCATTACCATTTACCTGTGCAAAACCCATCATCATCACTCCAATAACAACGCTTTTTGGAATTTTTCAGCACGCAAGCTAAGCTCACCCACTATGGGGCGGCTCGGCGGTGGCCGCAACGGGCGCATTCCTCACTTACCGCCAAAAGTAGGCGCACATTTTCTATCTACCAACCTAGTCAGTACTCAAATGAATATACATATGTATATGAATGTGTACTTTTCCAGCTTCAAAACTCCCAACTAAGGACTGCTTGCTGCCAAGCTAGTGAGTGGTTTCGAAGGTGGCTTTGCTTCGTTGAGGTGGGATTGAGGTCGGGGGGGTTTTTGAATATTTTTTATCCCTTTTGGGGTAATTTGGATTCTTTAGTTGGCTTTTGGTTTGAGGATTGATTTGTTATGTGTTATTTTACTGTTAGTTCGATGTTTTTGTTAAAACTAAAAAAGGATGGTTTTCTGAAATAAATATATATACACTATATATACTAACATGTCCTTTATTTTTGCTGTACATACTAAACTCGTGTGTGTAGCGCAAAATTGCGCCCATAGAAGGCATGTCGAAAAAAATTTCCTCGTTTTATTGTTCTTTCGCGGTGTTATGCTGTTCATAGAATAGCGCGGATTGTATAACGAAAAAAGAAAAGCAGCAAAATTATAATAAAAATGGGGTGCGTCATGCAATGGGTCCGTTTGTTGTTCGCCTTGTGAACCGCCCCGTGTGCCTCGGAGGATGACGATGATATCGCTGTCCCCCACGCTGCGACTGAAAGTCTAGATATATCACACAGTGATAAACTTCAACGCTATACAAATCTAAAGAGACAGAGCGAACCGCTATTTATAGAGGCGCAAAGGGTCGTCAGTAGTGTCCTACTGGAGGTTCGGTCTCACACGCTTTTCGGACTCGAACTGGAACACGAAGGAGGCCCATGTAAGCCTACTACCAGCCGCCAAACTCGGGGGAGCTACATACATATGTGTATAACACGCAAACAGGTACAGCTACAGGACACACAAGTGTATGGGCGAAATTGCGTAATTAAAAGGCGGAAAGGGTAGGCAATCATAGGGCAGAGTATACTGAGGCCATTGGGGTCTCACTGAAGGTAGTGACCCAGTGCACCACCTCCGCGTTCCGTTTATACATACATCGGTTATTATTATTATGATGATGATAATGTTCCGGGGAGGGCCTTACGGTCGTCGTGTATGCTTGAAATCCTGGTTTGAGTATGTGGCACGCAAGAGGTGCAGCACCAGCAGCAGCAGCAGTAGCAGTAGTTCGGTGTTTGGCCCCTTGTCGAAAGTGGGTTCGATTACCTACCACCACCGCTCCCGTAACCAACCAAGCTTCAGTTATTATTATAATGCAAGGAGGTTACATAACTAAACGTCAATCAGGTGCGGAAACCAGCGAGTTTGTGCACGGATAGTCTTTCGCTTCCCCAGCAGGCTACCATCGGTTGTTGAAATATTTATGTGAAATGTGCGTAAATGCTCCACTCCACTGTTCTTTCCTTCATTCATCATCAACCCCCAACCCCTTGACACGCACTTGCACACAGGCAAACCCAACAGATCACTGCTGATATCGGGCCGAAGGACGGGTACCTACGCAAGCAAATAGTGTGCGAATCAGTTGGTTGGACGTATTCGGTACGCTGAATGGCGGGTGGGCTTGGTACCCATAAAGGGTGAGCGACTTTGGCGGTTGACAAATAAAAAAAAAAATTAAAAAAAAAGAGAAAGACTGACGTTTCTTCATAGGGAATTTTTGTGCTATCTCTCTGTTCCCCCACCACTATTTTTGCGTTCATTGGCAGGGGTGTAAAAGTAGGATAGGATGGCAGACCTTTGGAATTCACATATTCGCCTACGTTGCCTACACATTGCCTACGCGCACAGCTTGTGATGGTGTTTCGCAGATATGGTATCCTGTCATGCGAGTATTTGCGCGCTCCTCTTTTTATGTAATGAACGACGCACATAATGCCGCATCGCGGCAAAATCCACAGATATGCCATGGCTTTGGGTACGCATTTTGTTTTTTAACGTGTGTGGTGTGCTGCTGTGTTCCCATCGTGCACAGTGATGCGTTACGCGGCGTATACTACCCATTGTGGGCAACTCCACCGATTCTGACACCAGAACCATCCGGCTCCAATATATACTATTCCAAGGCCTGACTGAGCCTCATCCCCTTATCCGAAAAAAGGCCCGGAGGCTGTTTTTGCAATCATACGCATGATGATGAGTTCTTTATTTTGCGTTCAGGTTTTTTTATATATTTTTATGTTTTTTGTTCGCTCCTCTGCTATATCCTTCCTTTCCCAGCAGGACCCCCACTTGCACGCAATTTTTCACGAACACAAGGTAATGGGGTGCGTTTTGTGTGTGTCTGTTTTTTTTTTTGTGTCCGGAATTCTGTGCATTTCTGTGATGATGTTCAAGCTTCAATCTGGTGCCTGCATCCTACATCTCATGCTCTGTGACCAATGATTGCTTCTCCTGCTAACTGAATACGGATGAAAACCGGGAATTGTGGACTGAGGACCGAGGAGTAACTTGGCGAACGAGCAAGTGAGTGAGTGAGTGATTGAGTGCAATTAAGGGTTATTGTATGGGGTGGGACATTTATCAGGACACATATGGTGGGTTGGAGTGCGCTTAAGTAACCCCAAACACTATTTTAATGAGATAAATAGGTAGTTGCTTGCTTGAAGTCTCCTCCGGAGGATGGCTTCGGATGGGTGGAGGTTTGTTGCTTTTGGGCGATAACAGTCATTGTATTGTAGGTGCTGCTGCACTTTGCATACCTTCCGCTGCTTATTTCGTTGTGTGTTGTATGCTACCCAAGTGGGTGGTATTATGCCAATGTGGTATTTACAAACATTTGTACATACACATATATCGAGTTGGTAAGTTGCATTTCAATATATGTATGCACATATATACTTATATTTCGATATAATTATAAGCTTTAAAAGGGCGTTGCCAATTTGGTGCTGGCTTTAAAAAAAGATAAAAAATATGTATAAAATATATTATGTCCCCCTCACGCAGGATATGAAAAATTCGATGCGTTGGGAATTTCGAAATGTGCGTATACTTGGTCAAATGTTTTCACTATACGAAAAAACAAAAAAAAAATATGTTCAAATATATGCGAAACTAAATTTCATATGCAGCGATTCGATAACATAGCCAACTGATACAGATTTGGAAATAAGAAAATTCTGTGGAAAGTTCTTTTGGAGACAATAAACAATTGAACAGTCGAAGCCGAAGAAATTTATTATACTTAACACCAAGCGTTCTTTGTGCTGCTCAATTTTTCTGGCTTTTGAACTACTTTTCAAATTTGTATTCCAGCAAATCATTTCAGCGAACTCAAAATGAATTCTGTGCGCGAGCTATTTGGATTCGATCTTGGGGCTCTATAAACTCAGGGGAATTTAGAGCCTCCAAAACACAATGCTACTTCTGCCACTTAAGTGAAATTTAAACCTGCAGCAAATATAATACAACCTTTGAATGGTATTTGCATCGCTGAAGATTCGTTTCGACTCCTTAGTCTCATAGGTGACGAAAAAATAAAACGAAACTTTATAGGATCACTTCGTTGTCTGTCTGTTTTGTTGTCTGTCAAGACACCTTTTCTTAAGAACGTATGGAGGTATCAAGTTGAAATAATTATCAAATTTCTCGGTCCTTTAAAGCTGTAATAAAAATTTAGCTCCTAAATCAACGCAGTCAAAAGATACCGCATATTTTGATATTCGTAATGGACCTTGCATAATGAAAGATGGAAAGAAGCAATATCTTATAGCACAACATGGTTGTTTTTTTTTTTGTAAATTGCAGCTCAATTAACAACAAGAAGTAGGCTTTGAAAAACTTAAAATAAGAAATTCTTTTACGTTGTAAGGCGGTACGGAACACTTCGCGTGCTTGTCTGACTCGCATATGGCCAGCCAGTTGCATTATCTCTATCACCATCACAACCACCTCGGCAGCATTGCTCATCAGTTCACGGTCAAGCCCAAGTTTGGTCATACAGGGTCGTACGTAGGGACTGTTTTTTTTTATCAGGAAACACGTATATTATTATCATATCATTGTTATTTGAAGAAGTTCAAAAACAGGGTGCATAATATGTACTTGTCTCCACTTCCTCCCTGATCTTTCTCTTACGCGTTATTCTTCAGCATAATAAGGGTATTCATAACCCCTTAAACGTGTTAATTTGGGAATTTCGGTCAAATTAAAATTCGTTCATAATTTGGATTCCCAAACTGAAAGGACTCAGTTGAAGGATTAAATTTTCAAATTCTCCAAACCCACCAGAATATTTTCTATACATCCATAAACATTGTTTTTGTTCAAATGAATGTAAAAAATGTTCATGTAAGATTAAAGCCTATCAGTGAGGGATTGCATAACTATTTTTGTGCGGATTTAATACTTCAACCCGAGCATCAATTTTATTTTACTTTTCCTACTAACTTAAAACTAAAATATTTATTTTATTATTTTTTTATGGATATTCCAATATTTTTGTTCGCTCAAAGCGGAATTATTTATAAGAAAAATAAATATATTTTTTATGTAAAAACAAAAATCAAACCAAAATTGTATCCTTTAACCTGACGAAGGCGTTGAAGAAGTTTACACCCATCACACCTTCTAACTGCAAATTTCAGAACATTCAACGATTCTTAAACTTAATTGTCGTTCAATATGATAATTCCAACCAATCAATCACTCAACCCCTCACAGAGGGATACGACCGAGTAAATACCCTCCCCCAATTATTCTTTTAGTCGTAGCCGCGTTCGACGAAACGAGAATGCAAAAAAAAAAAAGAAGTAGTTTTGTTTGCCCCACACTGTGTACGCTCAATCCCTTGCGTTTATCCCCCTGTCAACCGACAAACTCATTTGTACCCTTTCCGAGCATAGAAATACCAAACATAGTAGACTAGTGAAAAATAGAGGCATACAGCAAAAAAAAAAAAAAACAACAAATGAAAATGGCGGAAAAATCCCAAAAATCCACAACAGGCCCAACACGCGACATTCCATTTGCATCTCTTACCCAATACTATCAGTTGCTCGGACGCTCTCATCGGCAATGCACTGTTCTGTTCGATGGTGGTGTTGCTGCTGCGAACGAAGAACAGGATTTGTTGTGACCGAAATTTCATTTATTCATACTCGCGCTCACTTGCACTCGTTTTTTGTATCCTTTTTTTTTGAAACGCTCTCCAGCAGCAGCGCGATTGCCAACCAGCAAATGTGCAGTCCTCATACCAGGTGGGCATTCATGGATGATTTTCGGTTGCACCTTCGATTGGGGTGACTATTTTACCTTTTTTTCCGCGTACGAGCGTGTTTTTGGGGGTGGATAAGGTGGTGGGGTTCATTCATCGAACCACTGTTTTCCATTTGTGAGAGAAAAATGAAATTATCCTTCCGCTCGCAACGAGGATCAATGTGGGTACAACACAGCCAGAACACTACACATAACACAACGCAACGCAACGCAAAAAGACAACTAAAGTGTAGTGGTAGAATTGTCGATTGGCGAAAAAGGACAAAAATAAAAAGCAAGAGTAGTGCCGAGTATCGTTGCAGTAGTTGTTCATTCGCTTGTTGTATTTTTCGGTTATGATGTTACCGCCGGCGCAACAAAAAAAGAAAACATGGCAATTCCAACAGGAGGTAGGCCTTATTTTGAAAATGCGACCGTTGGTGGTTGCACATTGAGCTCCCACACAAAGCTCTATATGTAAAAAGCTATCAACGATGACGACGACCTATATATCAATTGAAAACCTTTTATTTTTGCGTCTATATCCACCGCATCATCCCATTCCGACCGGCCGCTAACGCCCTTCATTAAAAAATCACAAAAAGCGCTGGAAAATGCTAACGTTAAGTATGGAAGAACAACTAGACCCCCGTCTCATGCTTCAGAATGGATTTCGTTCTGCTTTGTATCTCACTCGTTCCTTTCGATAACGAGGACTGCACATAAAAAAAAAAAAACTGAAATCCAATTTCGATGTTGGCTTGTTTTTCTTCTACCCATATCGAAAGGGGATAAAGGAAACGCTTCCCACTCCGCAGAGCAATTTGAAAATACCACACGCACTTCCCCGGTGCTCCAAAGGACAACAGAACTTTTCTGCCGACAAAACCACTGCCTTTTTGTCATTAGAGCGGGGAGCTATCATGATAATCAATGCGCTGCCGACGACGAAGCCAATATTATAAACATCATGCCGTCATTCATGTATCCAAGGCAATGCAGACACACCTCATTGGATAAGGCCGGCATCCCTTTTAATGAGAATAAACAAAGGCAAAAGAAAAAAACTGGTGGCACGATGGGCACATCACATTTGATGAGAAATAGGCATTTTAATAATATCCTTCCCGAAGTTGAACTACATTTTCAAAAGCATATTTTTTAGCGCGGTTGGCTGTGTTTTTTTTTTTTCAAAACTCAAAAATGATATAAACTTATTTCAAAAGGAGGATAACGACCTACGACATGGTGGCACAGTTAGTTAAGCGATAGGTCCCAGGTTCGATTACTGCAAAAATCTATTTTTCCAATCTGATCCAGTCACATTGTTCCAGCAGAATGATGAACCAATGTTCCAAAACACTACCTGCTTCTATATCAATTACTGCGAATTAAGCGAATGCAAAAAACTCGATATGAAATTCTGTGCCCCAATGCGGATTCCATCTGAGTTTCAAAAAACAATTAGGAGGAAGTATTTTGATTTGATTCTTTCACCCCTTTTGATTGGTTAAAAATCAAAAAAAAAATACTAGGTGCTATTCTTAGCGAATAATCGGGGACCTTTATGCAAAATTCTCGTCAGTCTGTAGTGCAGCAGATTTTCAGTTGCTTTGAGTTCTCGGAATAAGCCACACACTTTCTATTGTGCGCACAGCACGAATGCGTTAATGCGCAGCAAATCAGTCGCACGAACTTTTTTCACTGCAGACCAACATTTCTTTACAAAATGTTAATGCCATTCGTGCCGCAAATATATAGCACAGTGTTTCTCAATTTTTTGAGCGCATCTGAGCTGTCAGTGTCAAAATAACACATGACTCAATTAATCTCCTATTAATATTTGCTCTGACGCATCAAAAAATTATATTTAAGTCGTTTGAGCCTTTGAGAAACCGATAAATTTCTAACTGCAATCAATTTTCGTTAATCAATTAACTAATTTCGATAGAGCTTAGAAAAGAGCCGATTGAACTATATAGTTTGCCTAGATTCAGATCTCATGTGGAATTCAACATCCAAAGATGCATTAATTATGAATGTTTTATTACTTCCGGAAGATGTTTAAAGAAAAGAAGAGTGCCAAGAACTGAACCCTACGGAACATCTAACAATAGTTCAAGAGTTCGAAAAAATATGTTGTTAAAGACTGAGGCGGTTTCTTTGTGTGAGAAAATAAATTTTGCAGCAATCACAAGCATAACTTTAGAAAGTTCTTCATATCCTTGATACACCATCTATTCGTTGAATTCAAGCCTGCATATAACAGCATTAATAGCCACGAGTTATACAGAACCATATCGAATCTTGCTATCCCTGCAAAACTCATTTGTTTGTGCAGAAATACGATGGAGTATTCTACCTAAGGTTCGATCTTTAATTTCACTCTGATTTAACGATTCTTATCCTTTGACACTTTCGTAAGATTGTCAACTCCTTTGAGACTGAGTATTCCACGCATTTACATTTCGATCATGATCCACGAACTACTAAGCATATACCGAGTTAAAGTGGCCTGAATAGCATATGAAACAGTTCGGTACAAAGCTAAGCATCCTTGATAAATACGAATATAGTCAGAGAGCAGTCTTTAAGGCAAAGACAAGGGACTTCTTTAAAAACAGTCGATCCGATAACGCAACTTTGCCATCTTCAATTTGCAACGCGAAAATTAAATTGTATTAACATGTTCGAAGACCTAAAGCTAAAACCAAGTTTTAGCCAGGAATACCAAATGCCCTCTTTATCTTTAGGTACGAAAGGAAATCGTACCGTTCGGAGACCCCTTTGTAACAAATCCATGCTCAAAAATTCCCCATCCTCAAGTCTGTTAAAAAATGCAGCTAAACCACAAGTCCATCTCTTCCGTTTTTTTTTCTAAACTCCAAGCAGGACAAGAAATTCCATCAAAGGAGAATAGAAGTGCCAAAAAATAAAGAACAAAAATAAACTTTTGCAAATCGTTGGAGCCCATTGAATTGGAAAAAGGACACCAAAAAAAAAAAAACAGATTACTGATACGGGGGTTGCAACTTGCAACCAGAAACCCTAAAAAAAAAAGAAGAAAAAAACTGCTGAGATTCACAAAACTTGTGTCAAGGCGACACACCAACCGGGGTTGAGATAAAGAATCGTCCGAGAAAGTTCTATTGGTCTGCATTTCTCACTAATTAATTTTCAAACACTACGCTGAAGTAAATTAAGTTGTCTGTACACATAAGGCAAGACATAAGGCAGAAACAAGCAAAAAAGGAATTATTTGCATGGATTTGGCACTTGGATACGTAGACGTACAGAAACCTCTTTCAAAGAACGACATAAACTCTGCCCCCGTGACCGCATATTCCTAAATGGATCCAAATCGAACGTCGAAAAACTATTTTGCAGCCTCACATTGATGGGCTGAGAACCTTCCTTCGCTTGGCCAACGACAAATTGACAGCAAGGAAAGGGAAAAAAAAATTCTACCACCCAAGATGGTCAAGTCATGGCTTTTTTCCTGCATTGTTATTGTTTCTTCCCCCGTTTTCAGGAGGAAGTCTAGAACTTAGTTTGAATAAGTAATGAAGACAAAAACAGGAGGACGACTACGGACAGTACGTACACCCTTTTTGAAAAGTTTTAGGATTTTTTCCCCCTTCTCCATTGAGTTTTTTCAGCCCTCAGTTCCTCAGTTTTTGCGTTCATATCTGAAGATGTGTTCACTGGGAAGGGTATCACTTTGGGAAGAGGTTATTCGGTGACGATTTGAACTCTTTCAAAGAAAGACGAAAACCTTTTGTACGCCTTCTATACCCGCACGCCTGTGTATCGAGGGTGGCGATGACGACGGCCGGCGTTGGCATTCAATGGTTGAGTGTATAACCCACGCCGCGCCGCTGTCCATATGTTATTCATCTTATTTTCCATCCCTCTAGTGGATGGAAAGGATATGGGGGAAGAGTCTCTTTTATCCTTGCATGCCTTCTTCCAACTTTGAACCATTTTTTTTGGGTTTGTTAGCTCGTTCTGGTTTGAGCCAAAGGACATTTGTATATATGACTGTATACTCAAATATTGGCTTTTGGGGTTTTTCGGTATACCATAAAACTATCCTTCGTCTTACTATACTCAGAGCGCCCCCATATCCAGCACCTTGGTTTGCTCATCCCTCCACACTACAGCGACGACCATTTGAAATGTGTCATCGCCAATGCTTCTAGGCATACACCAGCACAATATATTCTATGCACACATATGCCTTGTTGTTTGTTCCTAGTTCACCCTTCCCCGTATTTCGCAATTCCAATTCATTTATGTATGTAACCGAAAATGAAATCCTGCCACCCCCAGGAGTTTTGGGTAGGTTGGCACGCTGTGTGTGGGTGCTACGAGGTTTGAGAAACTTGTCTTCAAGAAAGTTGGAACTAAGCCCCATGCTTCTCTCCACCTTCATTCGATTCACTTACTCCGTCAATTGATTTATGTACACACATATCCTGTGTATTTATATACACATACATATGTGCTTACTATTTTTATATGCATACCTACGGACGTACACATATCCGTGTATAATAATGAAGTAAACAAGGATGTGATATCCAAGTGCTAAGCACAGAGAATATTGGGTGGGAAACTGGGAAACACAGGATGAACGTCTAAAACTTCCTAAGCCAACTCAAAGACATTTTGAGGTTAGGATAGAACTCCCCACTAAGTAAGAAGGTACGAGTAAGTATGAATGCGTGAGGAGAAGTTCATAGCAAAACCACACACAGATTTACCTGTATCCTCCATAAAAAATAAACAAGCACAAGAATAAGAAGGACACAATCATATTTTGTAGAAGGAAGGACCGGAATTTGTTCAACATACAACTTTTCACTATTGATAAACAGGACTTGCTTGGGTCCACAATAAACCGCAAACTGACCAAATCTTATAAATAAAAATAAAGTCGTAAATAAAACTCTTCATATAGCAATTGATATAAAGCGTTTTTGGGACAACTTCATAGATCCTCCACATGCCACCGCTGTGATGATTCAGACACCATTGATCAAACGTCGATCAAACGCTAAAAAATGTCTGTAGTAAGTTATTCTTGCTTACTTTACTTAACGAAGCCTAATGTAAGCCTCAAACCAAAATAAAATGATATGAAACGGTTTCCGACAACCTTAAAAAGTTTTCGAAACCCAACCGCCTTATTAGAGAAGAAAGGCGCGACCAAGAATCCAGCAGAGTTGTAAGAGAATGAAAGGAATGCATTAAAAAAATGTAAGTAAGTGTAAGAATTCAAACTTTTGATTGATGCGAATACCATACTTTTTTTTAGAAAAATGATTTCAAATCTTTCTGCATGCTTAAACCAAAACAATTATCTTCCCAAAAAATGTAATTCTTGTACAACAAGCGACGCAAACGTTAGAAATCAGCTGCTTTCTCAGAGTTGGCTAGCTCTCGATGAGTGCAACCCACTTTTTTTCATTAATTAGCTTGTTCTATTAGCTCTCAATATAAAATTGAAACAAAGTATCGTGTTTTTTGAATTTTATGGGATAAATGAAAAATAATTTGATAGCTCTTAACTGCATTTATACAACTGCCAAAGAATAACCGATTCCTCAAAATTCTAAAGCATGCGATGGAACCATTTAAGTTGAAATGACATAAATTTTCTGTTATATTTTTATAGGAACCCCAGATGCCGACACCACCAGCACCGGACACCGCCTCAGATGCCAATCACGAGGACCCCTATGCCGGGCTCATGAAAGATGCCGATAAATTAAAGTTAATGCTTTTGGCTTGGAACTACCAAAATTCGAATGCTGTCCGGAACGGCACTGAGGGTCCCGATCTTGGAGTTGTTGGTGGGCTTTGGGCACAATATCAAAATGCCTTGGCCCAGAATGTTACGAAAATGGAAACGTCAATTTCACCAGTTCCCCGGGCAGAAGAATCCTCACCAATGGAGAACCAAGATGAAACGAACTCTTCAGGTCAAAAAGACGAAGATGAGGGATCAGAAGATGACTCTGACGATAAACTGGATCAGCAAGCTCATGATCCAGAGCGGTTGAAGGCATTTAATGTAAGTTGAAGATTGTTTAACCAAAAGAGGCATATATTAATGTACATGTGTATATTTTCTTTGCAGATGTTTGTGCGGCTTTTTGTTGACGAGAATCTGGACAGAATCATACCGATTTCGAAACAGCCAAAGGAGAAGATTCAGGCTATTATTGATTCATGCGCTCGACAATTTCCTGAATTTAGTGAACGGTCACGAAAACGAATCAGGACCTATTTGAAGTCGTGCCGTCGCAATAAGAAAGCCAGAGAGGGATGGGATAATACCGTACGTACTACAGAAACATTTTTTTAAAACTTTTTGGTTGGATTTTGTTTTATTTTTATGTATTTTTGCAGACCCGTCCAACTCCAGCTCACCTAACGTCAGTTCAAGCAGAACAAATCTTGGCAATAGCTTGTGAGAACGAAAGTATGAACGCTAAACGTATGCGTATCGGGTTAGATCCGATAACACAAGCAGTTCCGCTAACCGCAGGCGCAAGTTCCACGAGCACCATTGCGACCACAGACGTAGCAGCAACTTCAACACCATTCACCAGCGGATTCCGCTCGACTCCGAATCCAATTTCATCAGAAACTGATGTTTTGGCTCCAACAACTACATCTATACAAAATGCCGCGAGCTCATCGGCTCGCAGTTCACCACTAGCCCTAAGTACAACCTCGGCTGTACAGCCCTTGAGCGGCGGTGTAGGGAGCACATTGGCAAATGGCAACACAACTGTGACCAGCGTCGGTGCTATACCGGCTTCATCGCCCATCTATCGTCCGACTGATTTCACATCGCCATCCTCCACGTCACCATATGCGGGAAGGACACCAACATACCCAAGCTATTTCCCAGCTGCTAATGGTGAGAACCAAACTTTTTCAATAGGAATCAAGATTAACTCTCTCTCTCTCTCTATCTTTAGCAACTCCTACCGATCTTTCGATGAAGCCGTCGACGGTTCAACAGCCCACACAATCGATAACGTCAACTGCTGCCGCCACATCATCATCCCTCAGTCCGAATGCACGACCACCACCACCCCTAGTCACGCACAAGCTCAGTGCTAATGAGATCACAGCCGCAAGGCAGGTGATAACCGCCTACCGGGAAAGCGCAGCATTCCTACTCCGAACAGCCGATCAAGTCGAACAGCTCTTGGTTCAGCAGCAGTAAGACCCCAAAACCCCCAATGAAACTAGCAAACTACAAAATAACATTGTTCGCTGTTCCTATTCTCAAAATACAAAAACAACTATTTTTCGTGTTTTCATAACAAAAAACAATAAAAAGAAAAGTCTTAAACTTGAAAAATATTACTTGTAAAGTAGACGAAAAAAAAAACAAAAACAAAAACAAAAAAACACATATATAAAGAATTTAAAAATTATAAATGGCTTCTAGAGTTTAAGTTTTAAACAAATATTAAAAAAATAAAATAAAAAAATCTTTAAACTACAACACAGGGTGATACAAAAAGAAAAACAATATAAACATACTTAAAATGAATAAAAGTTTGAAAAGTTAAGTAATAAATCTCTCTATGTATATGTTAAATGGTTTGTCTTTTTATTTAATTATATTTCTTATTTGTAACCGAATTTATATCAGGACACTTCTACTACCAAAATTAGCTACAATGTTTCAACTCTTTGATTAATTTATTTTTTTATGCATGTACCTAAAACGGAATAAACTTTGTTGTAAGAACACAAAAACAAACCCAAAACGCGGATAGATACAGTAAATATATATGAACAGCATGTTTAACTTGATTGCGATAGTATGAAACGAAAGCAAACAATAAATTAAATAATAAAATAAATAATAGAATTGAATTGTTATAATTTTTTTTGTTGGCTTACTGTGGGAATACCGTACAACATCATTTCGATTTGGACATCTTTTTTGATTTTGAATCACAAGTAAAAATAAAACAATTGTTGAAACTATTTCACAATAAAATTTTAACACTTTGTGCGACACTTTTTTTTGTACGAGGGCATTTTCCAGAACTGCTGAATCTCCCAGAGACTTGCTCTTGGGTTCCAATTCCACTTTCAAGCTTGGAACCTAAACGATCGCCATCTATCCATCTCGCTCAGACTGCTTTCTGCCTAAGACGCTTGCGAGCATGTGGATCGCGTGTGGAAGCTATTCGGAAGCTCTCACAAGTTTCATTGCCAACTGAGAACGTGAAGACAGTACTCTTGTAGCAATCAAACAGGGTGAAGTGCGGTTGATTTTTCGTTAATTAATTTTTGTTTTTTGAGTTTTTTTTTAGTTTTAAGTCAATTTTTGAGTGGTTAAAGTGTGTAGTGAAAAAAGTGACGTGTTTCGGTTGTGAATTCTTCGATATTTTCAACGAAATTTGTTGGTGCAACCGACGTGCAAGCATGTCTACAGTCAGCGTAAAAAAATTAAGGTAGGTGCAATTTTTGTTATATTATTTATGCATTGTACGAGTGTGTACTTCATTATTTGATGCAAACAAAAAAGAAAGATTATTTGTATTTTATTAAGGTTTTTTTTTTAATCAATCATACAGTTGTGTCTCGCTAATCCGGGAGCGTTCGGTTGCTGTTTTTATTTAAAAAATACGCTTTTAAACAACTTGCTGTGATTTATATCTGATATTTAGAATTTATTATAACTTCATATTTAAGTTTCATCGTAGTTGGTTAAGGCCAATTACCAAACAATTGGGTGCAGATTGTCTACTACATAGTTGGGAAAAGTTTAAGATTCGGTTTAGCGCGATATTCGAATTAAAGGTTTTCTTTTTTAATATGAGGGCGAAAATCTTAAAAGACTTTACGGGATTTGTTAGATAACTGCACCCAAAAAGCCTCCTGAATTAAAACAATCAATGAAAGATCGACAAGTGATGTTTAATTCATTTTGTGTTAAATGTGATTAGCGAGACATAACTGAATGAACATGTTCCTTTTTAATACGATTTATGCAAAGAAAAATAATAGAAATATTCCTTACATTTTTTGTATGGCAGCAAATTTAAAAACATTCTTATTGTTTTAAAACAAATAGAAAGTTTGCAGTCGGGCAATTTGTTCTAGCACTTACGATAATTACAACCTTGATTGTGGGACAACCTGTCTTACACTTCTAACACTTCTTTAAGTAAGGCATGGTTAAATTAAAGCTATCCTGCTTCCGAAGCTTCGTCCATAATTCCAGACTTCATCGTTGGATTGTTCTTTTTCGGTTACCAAAAACAAGGCAGTCTCCATCATATTTCAAAGCGGAGGTTAAACCAACGCCAATAGTTGAAGCTCAGTTTTGTGAATTTTTTTTTTCCTTTACTTGCCAAATTGTTTGGAATTCTTTAATAATCGGCGACACTTGCTAACTCCTATTGGAAAAAGATGTCTTTCGTCATACTCCAAATCAGATTCGTTATCTCAATGAGCTCAACTTAGGTTGATTGTGTTTCTTGCTTTGCCTCTCGTTTTTAGGAAATCAAGTACTCGTGTCTTTCTGTTTTACTGACATTGTCCTTTTGACGCGGTTCTTTGGGAGGTTCTTTGGATCTCCTCTTCTTTTATTGAGATGTGTGGTTTATTGTGAAGGTTTTCTTAAATCGTGTACTTCTTTTTCCATTAAGTTTCATTACTCCTGCTGTCATGTGATGTATATTCATTTCAGCTGCTGTCAATTTATTGAAGGTTTGAACTTATCTAGATTGCTCAAATGAATGAATTCAGTGTAGAGCCTTTTTTCAGCTCAGGAAGTTTTTCGTCCATTTTAATGAATACACATATTTTAAAAACTTTTCAAGACTGCAAGGAACTTCTCCATTCAATACAAAAAAATGCTTGGAAAAGGGTGAAGTGGATCAGAAAAATTGGCAGCACAGAAACTCAATCTCATTCAACATTCAAAACATCCACTTACTAAGTACTTATTAGAGAGAATTTTAACACTTACTCATGCATTCCCAACAACAATGCATGCAAAAGTGATAAGAATCATGAGGAATTTGAATGATGATGTAAGGAGCGATTCAAAATGGTTCATCTGGGATACTGAGCATTTCAAAAGCCTTTCACCCCACAGTCACCACTTGTGCAGAATTTTGAACGTGTGCCAAATGAGTTCAACTTGTGACGAGAGAGTTCCCACAAGAAACCTTCAGATATCGGATGTTTGAATTTGAAATCAAAAAAAATAACCGTCTGAATTCGCTCACGTGCGCCATCTATTATTCACAAATGTTTTTTCCCCTTTTCATTTCGGAGTTCTTGCTCTTTCGTAGCAGCGCAAGAATATAGGGAATTTAATTCAAGGCACAAACCATGCAAAAAGTAAATACAACAACCTTGATTATTATGTTCTACATATTTATTATTATTTTTTTTTTTTTGCAAAATTCGTAACTTATAACTGTACCTTACAATTAGGTATATTTTTTCTATCAATTTGTTTCTTCTTTACAAAAACAAAAAACAAATTCATTTTCTTTTTTTAAATAAATAAAATAACAACAAAAATGAAAGAAAAACAAAGAAACTGCCAAAAAGTAATAAACTGTTTAAGAACCTTATTTGACGGTAAGATGGCTGCAACACGTTTGTGATGAAGAATTTGGGTTCGATTGCACCAGTTGCTAGCCACGAGCACAAAATTTAAACAATAAATAAACAAAAATAAAACAGATAAATGGCAGGGGAGTTCCCAGAGGTAGAAGGAGGGAGAAGGATATAAGGATTGAAATTGAACTTAAGGACACGTTTTGTAGGCAAGTTAAGACTATGGTGTTACAAGACTAAGGCGGTCTCACGACAAGACGCCATCTATGGCGTGAATGACGCCATTTGTCGCAGGGATGTTCGAGGTGACCATTTGTGTGTCGTTGACCTTGATCTTGCCAGCACTGGTCTTTTGTAATATGACAGTTTTGCCGGTGAGAAGTGAATCTTTCACTTGGTAGAACCTCATGCCAGCGGAGAATAGAGTGCCCGATACGATGTGCTTCATTGCGAACTCTTCGGCGGCATCTTTGTCAGTGAGAAGTTTTTCGAGTACATCGGCTTCGATATCCTTGAAGGCCTTCTCCGTCGGGGCGAAAACGGTGTAAGTTTTAACACCTTGAAAAAGAATTTAATAGGATATTTGTGCAGAAAGAGATGTGTGTTCGAATTCATACCTTTTCCTTGGAGCTTTTCAGATAGTCCTGATGTGTATAACACTTTGAGGAATGTTGCAAATCGTGCCTCACGATCTGACTGCAGGGTTTGTAGGAGATCGCCAACTGGAAGAGGGAACATGACACGATCGACAGCATGAGCGATTCCTTGCGGGATCTTTATGTCCTTTCGGTCATTCACTACCATAGCACCGTTGATGGTTGTCAGCTGCAAAGAGAAGGTCTTAAAAAAAGGATATACTGATTGATTGAAGTGAATTCACCACAACATCGTTCCATTCCTGATCGTGCATTGTATATTGATTAACCCTGAGTTGAGTACCCGCCAGCGAGACACCTGTCATCTCATCTTGAAGGCTGGAAATCTCGAAAGCTCCTGGAATCACATGATGGAGAAGAAGCTGCAAAGCAATGATGTTGTCAAAATTGGTTTCACATTAAGTTTCATGATGTTACTTACGCCACTCAAAAGCCTTGGGTTCGACTTGAATTTCTCTTCGGCTCTCTCGGGTCCTCCGAGTTGGATAAGGAGATTCTTGAAAGCCTTGTCTGTCGGGACGAAAATCGTGTACGGTCCGGTCTCGTTCAAAATGCTATCCAAGCCAGATTGTTTCAAATACTTGGCCATCGCAAAGAGGCCATTAGATTTAAGGATCTGGAGCAAGTCCTCACCAGGGTTTTCAGAAACTGGTTGCTCCTGCTGCAACTGTTCTGAGGTCGTAGCTGTCAGCCTTTCTGTTACCGGGGAGTATGTGGAACTAATTGGTTGAGGTGTGGTGGCGTAGGCACTCGTCGTGTCTTGATACAAAGGCTGAAGTGTATTTCTATATGTGCTGGGCGACTCTTGCAGGTTTTGACTTTCTCCCAAGCGTTGAGAGAGAGGAATCACTGTTGTCGAGTATGGCACTTGGGAGCTTCGGTTGATTATCACTCTCTGCCTTTGTGTCGGAGGGGCTGTGGTCGTTGGTGGTGGCGTGGGTCGTGGGGTTGTGGCAGTGGTAGTAGTCGTCCTTGGTGTACCTTGGACAAGCTTGCCATTGTCGAGTGTCACTTCTTGGTCGTTGGGTAGGATAAGACGTGTTACCGAGGGCGGAAGTTTGATCTCTCCAGTCCTGATGCGTTCCAAAATGCTTTCGACTTCAGCGCCGGTAGTTTTGGTTTCCTTCTCACCATTGGCCTTGACTCCTTGGATCTTGAAACTTCCATCGGCTTGCTCTTCAAGGTAGACATAGGTTGCCTTCTTCTTTGGGGGGGCCGGTGCTGGCTTGGGTTTTGAGCTTAGACCTTCAATTTCATAGCCTTCCGGAATGAGTCCTCTGCGTGCTAGTTCCTCAATTGACGGAGGCTCGTCAGAATCGGATGATATAACCGCAGAGCTTGCAAGATTGTTGCCTTCTGCTCCACCTTCAGTTGGCTGTGCAGCACCACCGCCATAAAGATTCGCGAGGCTTGATAGATCGAATCCCTCTTGATTACCAACGCCATCCGGAGCCCTGACTATCTGGACTTTGTTTCCGTCCGGAAGGAAAAGGTCCTTCAGTTTTTCTGGGGCTACACTTTCTAGTCCTGCAGCTCCATTTGTTGCTTTACCCGAGCCAGCAATCAACGCGTTGAGTTGATCTTGACTGAGCGCCTGTTGCCCCTTAATCAAGTTTGGGTCTTTAGTGCGAATGACTTGAACCCGCTCACCGTTTGGTAAAACTAAGTCCATAGCTTCGAAAGGCTTGTCCCCCAAGTCCTTCTGTGGGGTTTCGACTAGAGCAGCCTTCAACTGCTTCAACAGTTCATCCCGTCCAATCGTTTTGGCTGGCTTGGACTTAGTCTTTGCTGATTTGGCTCTATCGCCCTCAGGCTTTGATGGCCTCTGAACTGGTCTTGCCGAGCTTGTTGTTGTTGCTTGGGTGGTTGTAGTCGTGGTCGTTGTCGGGTGGTCGATGTGGTACTTTTTAAGAGCCTCATTGAATAGATCCAATTCTGAGGGATAGACCGGTCGACTGCGTGGTGGTCCACTGTGGAGCGACGCAGCATGAACGTGATGATTCGAGTGCCTTACGGGAGCTTCCTGTTTGATGCTGTGTTGCTTGTGGACAAAGTCTTCGTGGAGTTGTTTTACCTTATTTTGTGACTTCTCGTATTGCTTTTGGACGAACTGCTCGTGCTTTTGTATAATCTTCTGTTTATACTCCTGGTCGGATGACGGAATCGGGGCATCGAAATGGGGTACTCCTGGGAAATTGCTGTAATGCGGAACTGAGTGACTGTGAGTTGGACGCGGGCTATGGTTGGATGACTGGATGTATTGAGGCTGAGGATTTGTAGGGTAGACAGGTGGTAGCGAAGAAGGCTGTGGGCGGTAGACTTGAGGTTGTGCCAGAGGTTGATTGTTGAAGACGAACTGAGGTGATGTCGAGAATGGTTGGTTGACCTCCTGTCGTGGGAGTTTTTGCTCAGTTTGAGCTGAAAGTGGTGCACCCTGGAACTGTGGATTTGTTGAGAATTGTTGCTGAATGACTGGTTGTGGCTGTTGTTGGTATTGGGGTGGTGGTGCGGGAATTGGGTTTGATGATTGGAAGGGCTTATTGCTGAACGATCTCAACGGCAAACTTTGTTGTGGACCGACCTGTGGAGCCAAGTTTTGTAGAGTTAGAAAATTCTGAGTGTGAATGTCTTGTTCAGGTTGAGGTGCTACTGGCGTGGGTCCGCCAACTGTTGGGAATGCTGTAAGCGGAGCCTGTTGAAGTTGGTTGTGCACCGATCTTTGGAACTGTTGTTGAGTTTGTGGCTGCGGTTGTATGGATGGCGAAAGCGGAGGGTAATTAGGGAGAAAACCATTTAGTGGATCTGTTGGACTAATACTGCTGCTAGGCGCTCGCAATTGCTGTTGTTGGTTCGTTTGGGGAAACCGTATCACTTGTTGTCCATTTTGATTGATATAGTTTCTTTGTTGCTGTTGTTGTTGTTGTTGTTGTTGTTGCTGAGTGAGCGGAACTTCCTGACTCTTTTGAACGTAGAATTGACGCTGTGGTTGTTGCTGAACATTGTATCTTTGCTGGTGTTGCTGTACATCGGATAGAATGTGTTGCTGAGTAGTTACAGGACGACGGTAAGGTGAATTAGACTAAAAATAAAATGAAAAAGAAAACAAAAAGGAATGAAAAAGTGAATGGCACAAGATAATCCAAAAATGTGATTTTTTTTTCTATTTAACAATCCAACATCAAAGTCAATAGGCTCGGTAGAGACTGCATGGGTATTTATGGCTTGTTACACATAAATTTAATTTCGATTGGCTTACGTTGAGCCCGTTTTGCTCCTTTATGTGTGTAACTGGGTTGTGCGGCAGCCGCAGGTGTGCCAAATGTGCATCTAACTTAATCGATCGAGTAAAACTAGTTAAATGGAATGACGTGAAAAAGTCGTTCAATGGTCTACAATGGTCGCGAGTAAATGTTACATCATTTTATGACAGTGACTTTTGTTAATAAGTCAAATAAGGATAAGAAAAATGGATAGACGGTGAAGGTAGTTTGAGCTTTAAATGATATATAGGCAAACACCGTATTTTGATTCAACAACTTTAACAGACATGTGAATTGGTTGTTAAAATTTTGTAGATGCAACGGGAAGTCGCAAATATGCCTGCAGAAGGCATTCGATTATGTAGCTGAAGTAAGACTGGCTTTTGATCATCATCTTCTCTCCTGTTGGCGGAAAACCAGTTAAATTTGCACGGAATGAGCTCTTCAAAGAGCATTCAGTTTTCTTAAGTGGACTGATGTTATTCAGTAGATATTGCGTCGGATGTGAATGGCTTCTACAAAAAAGAGAACCTCGAATTTATAATCATGATGAACGGAAAGGAATTTCACAAGTTTGGTGTTTGTGCAAGAATATTCTGACTAAGTGGGTGGTCTTGTCTCGGTGATTATTTCATCACCTCGTCATACTGGAGTTCCAAGTTATAATTATTGTAAAAGTTTTGCCTATGTTGCAAAGTGACGAACGCAAAAAATTGCACTTGCTAGTAAACAAACTTATGGCAAATAAAAGTCTACGAACTGAAAGAAAGCAAATAGGCAAATATTGAGTTGAACATCCTTGAACTCCACCCATGAAGTAAGCGAAACCAAAATTCAAACCGCTTAACAACTTTCCAATTCTTGTCCTGAGTGCGAGCGAATTATAAAAATGTAATAGAAATTAATGCTGAATACACAGATCGACCAATACTGTATCAGCAAAGCGATAAAAATGGCGCTCTGATTACAAGCCACAGGTCTAGACAACGCATTTTTCCTACTGCCCACCCTTCCGAACTTCGACAGTTAATTAAGTACAGTTTGTATAAAAATTACTGAACGAGGTAGGATGCTGATAGATTCAAGTTGGCCTCCAGAATAGGATTAAGCATATTCTATGAAAAAATGTTCGTCAATGTTGGTCCCCTTTAGAATAGGAGACAACTGCTGCGACTTTCAGGTCGAATTCACAGAAATCCTGAAGGCTACGAAAATCTTCATTAGGGGAATGATGAGAAACTTCGTTGACACTTGACTCCTTGAAGGCTTCGTTGGCACGGTTGATGCTCTGGCGTCTCAAGATGCGCACCCAAAAACTAAGGATCTTATTAAAAGTCAATAGAGTGATCCGATGTTGGGTATTGAAAAGCGGGACGCACCCTTGTCCCTGCACAACAGTGCTACTAGTATCGGTGGAAAATATCAAATCTCACAGGTCTCTTTCACGCTAACGTCTTTGCGGAGCTTCTAAGGTTATTCCACTTCGTCTTTTCAGACCCTGCACTTGGCTAGAATGGAAGCAAAATTCTCTTTGCAATAACTTATTCGAGGGTTAAGATGACCTCTCAAACGCTTATCTCATGCAATTTCTGAGCTGTATACACATATCTGCATTGGCCATAAGAAGCTGAAAATTCCCTTCTCTAATTGGACACATTGCTCTCGAATTATGGATTAAGTGAGCCATACTGGAGAAATAAAAAGATCAACAAGTCATCATACCATGGCATGGCATACCACATTCGGAAACACTTTCTATTCGCACCCACTTCTACACAATTCTCATGAGTGTAAATCTATTTCGAAATTTACAAAACCGACAGCCATTATCATAGTCTGACAACACTTTGAAGGAATTCAATAAACATAGGCCTTAAAAAAAATTAAATTACTAAAATTGTAAGCCCCCAAACTCGCATAGGTATCCAAATGAATCGCTCAACAAACACCTTCCATGTGTGTGTTTGGATTCACTGCGACTGTCATCAATACAAAGCTAACGAACCATTCACATCCAAAAGCATACCTAAAGCGTGCGAAAAGTGAAAGGAGCCCGGTACATTTCCCCACCACTTATGTGACCAGTTTTGGATAACCCGAGAGGATTCACTTTCAAAAAAGTTGAAGAGTGCTTGTGTTTGAGCTCGTGCCATCTTGGGTCACTCGTCGCGTCGTTCATTGAATCAATTTCTTTCACTTCATGACTTAGCATCCTTCACAGCTAATCTCAAAGAAAGAATAAAAAAAGAGGAGATATTGATTTAGAAAGACTTCCCATCACCTCTCAACCTTGAACCGTGAAAAAATGCGTCTTCCAATCAACCAAAATAAGGCAAGGCAAAGCCAAAGATAAAAGTATTTGTACAAAAAAGAATCACTAGCAAAACGCTGTGCTGGCTGTGGTGAATTGTGCAATCTACATTTAGAGAGGCTATTTGGATTCTGCAATGAGGCTGCGAATGCAGGCCAAACTTCTCATCGCCAATGGACACACAAACCGACAGTACAAATGATGTCTACTGCTGCCTCGGGAACTAGGTCCGTCTCTGACTATTACTCTGTAGCTACAGACGCTACAGAGGATATGGTATACGCGCCAACGACTGACGATAGTTTTATTTCGTAAGATTCTTCAAACCGAAGCCATCACTTGTTGCAGATGGTGAGTGCATGTGTATCCATGAATTTCAAAATGCAGCATAATTTTGATGCGATGATAGAGTTATTGCTTTGCTTCTTGGAAATATTTGGATTATTTAATCACTCAAGCTGGACAATCATTATTAAATCATGTGGAAACTGTGCGCGGTAAAAAAAGAGTGTCATGTTCTGAGGTGATCAACTCGAATTGACGTGAGGTGATCTGAGAGGCCATTTGATTAATTAATTAATGAGATGTTTGCTGAAAAAAAGAGAATGGATTCGTTGCGTAAATATTGATATTCGAAAAAAAAAGTTTCCATTATTCATACTTTCGTGAGATATAATTAAAAAAAATATAGTATATATCGAGAGGATGGCGACCAGAGCTTATTTGCGAATATTTCGAATGATAAACTGGTAATCTTACTTCCACTTCCTAATGGGGTTTATCCAAACGAAATTCATCGAAACATTTCTCTTAATGCGAGATCTTTTTTGCTACGAGTAAAGTTTTATTATACAGTCAACGGTCTATAGAGATTTTAAAAAAATTTTGGATCAGATCCTAACAAATACCAACAACAGCTTTGATCGGAAACCTCAAGTGATCTGGACTGTGATTTTATGAATAAACTTCTTCCCAAAGAAGGAAAACATACAAATCAATCATAAACAATTTGACAGGTTTCAGAGTAAGGTCCTTGAAGCACTGCTCCCAATCTAATCCGTCTTAATTTAAAAATATCTTTCCGCAATATCCTTTTAATCAAAGGTTTTTAAAAACACAATTTCTTGAGAGATGCAGCCCATGTAAGTGAATATTGTCTGCTTAAGCCCCAACCATCTAGGTTTCGTCCTGTACGTTCACTCTATAACTAGCACTTGGCGATGTCAGGAAATTGATAAAAACCATTAAACATACCTTACACCCAAAGATGTTACAAAAGCACTGAAACAGGCCATTGAGTTCGGAGATTTATATTTAAGTTTCAAGAGTGATGAACGGTGTCCCTCAATTTTTAAATTTTTTAATTCAAGCCCTTCCAAATCGAAAGCAAAAATTATATCCAATTCTATTATTGATTATTGAAGTCTTCGAGATTGGAAGTTGTGTTCGACAACACTCTCAGCTGGATGGATCAATAAATTTCAACATTTATAAATCCTGTTCGGGGCTCTGAATTTTGGATTGGAAATTACTTGCGATATCTTTTTTCAGATTCAAAACAAAACTAAACGAACTTATAGTACATATGTTAATTATTCATGACAATCAGATTATCCATAAATTCCTTAATTGAAATCAATTTAATTCGTCAAAGCTAAAAAACGGTAAGCACAGTCTAATATGACCTGTGTTCAAACATAGTACCTCCATACTCTCCACACTGAAAATATCAGGGACATTATGATGCTAGTATCAATGTTTCTTTCTGTCGTAACTTCATCCTATATGATAGCGGGTTATTTGCGTTCACTCAATTCACAGTAATTTTTCAGAAATAAGTTGAAACACTAGAAAGTTGTGTTTTTGGAAGGATACTTCATAGCCCTTCTGTCAATTTATTTATTCAGGCAAAAGGGTTATTTTCTTGGCTAGACGATTTCAAACATCTCTTCTTGAAAATTTAGTTGACACTAATCTGTGATGTAATTTATGTTCATACAAGTATTTATGATTCGCATCTAAATATATTGCTTTTTTGAAAAATTAACTTACAGTGTCATCAAATTAATGCTAATAAATAAGACCCACTTGATTCTCAATCAACCCATCACTGCTTAATTCTTAGTCATAAAGCCTAATTTTACCCTTACTAATAATAAATCAAACTTCACATTGAAGTATAAGTAGCTTCACACATTGAAACCCATTAAAGATGGTTTGCAAAAAAAAAATTTTAAACAGTCATCCATAAAATAAACATCAGCCAATCATAGCAACTTTCTTCTTCGACGAACAAATAAGCCGCATCATCGCACGAGACAACCCGATAATTGCATCGTCAACAAAACCAATAATGAATTTAAAAAAATAAATAAAATATTTAATTAGCAATGTTTATGCAAATCAATTTCACTTGCTGTCAACACTGATATAAACAACAATTATTATTATCATTATCAAACAACCGGTCAGCAAAGCTCACATAACCCAGGTTGAGGGTTCAAATGGCTTAAAATTTTAGAAAACTCCCAAACACAAAATTCATTTGAATTCAAATCTCACTTATCTCAAACCGGCATCGACAACGAAAGTTGCCCCCAAACGGAACACATGCGCAGACGAAAAAAAAAACGAATTTTTGATTTGAGAAATCGAAAGTTATCAATAATTGACATCAAGAGATTCGTATGGATTCAAGTCTTTTGATTGGGTATTGACTTGAGTCGATTTACGTTTGATTTGATTATGTATCCTCTTGATCTTCTTCTGCTTATGACACACCTTACGGTTGAATAAGATGCAGTTACCAGTCTTTCATATCCGGAAGTTGAATTAAGTTAAACTCTGTAAATCTGTTTAAAAGTGTGCAAAAAATGGTTGAGTACCCGACTGGCGTTATATCACAGCGTATCTACGATCATTACCAAGATCTACCTCTTCAGCACTCGTTGCAGAGAACAGGTATCGGTATCGTTTTGGTTGGAAAAAAAAACTAAACTAAACCAGGTATTGTTTATGCGAGGAGAGGAAGCTGATGCAGACAAGTGGCCGGTTCCATCATGGAAGATGTGAAAATTTTGTAAAGCCCCTCCGGCAATCAGCTTATTCCATTGTATGTATGGATAAATGCTAAATAGGCTCAAACGTTGCGTTTTGTCATGAACGTCTTTCAGGCTGTGGTATTGTTGTCTCGCGTTTTAAACCACACAGACTTTTTGCCCTTGTTTTATGGACCGGTTCACATGTAGCTGCAGCTCATCAAATTAGTCTTATAAACCTTAATTGATGTACGTTAAATGGTTCCGGGTAAGAAGCTGAAAGTTTCGTGATCTACAGTGATCATGATGAAGTATTGCAGATACAAAAACAAAGGAGTATTTTTAGTGGTTCAAACTTTCGGTTCACAAAGTTAAAAAAAAATCTGCAGGCTTAAATCTAAGTTCTAAACACATACAAAAAATCGGGCTGAAATTTTGAAAAATAATATTCTCATCGAGCTATCAGTTATGGAAATGGACGACCGAACATGCGTTTTTATACATTCCAAACAGATTCCATGGCAGGATTTTTCACAAAGCCAACGGAAGAATAAAAACTTGCCACGAGTCGCTTGGATGATTCGTATTATTTTTGCCGAACCATGCTGGAGGCTGGAGCTCTTTTTCTGAGAGGAGAGTAGCGACGCAATCTTCTAAATCACAAACAAAGTAGAAAAACTGATGGCAAAAAAATACTGTGAATTGATGCGATATCCGTGGACTTCATCCACGGAGATGTCGAGACCAAAATGCATCTGAGTTTCAAACCACTTAACAATCTACCATTCGTATACTTATATCCTTCTGTACACTTTATGAAACGTGGTAGAAGCATAAAAACAGCGTTTATAATTATACATAAGCACTTGTGGATATCAAAAAACATATTTTTTTTTTAATTTGAGGCAAATATTTTTAATACTAATGGGTTCAAAATATTCCCGTGCAACAACAACAAACATTCAAAACTTAAACCTGAACTTCTAGTGCGAATTTCGGACTAAACTTATTTTCCCTATTTAACTTTGTTTTAATGGTTTCTCATAACTTGAGTATGTAAATATGTCAAGATCCATTTTCGCTGATCAATTCAGTTCGATTTTATGACGCTTAATTCATTCACCTACTTCCGTAATCGAGATTTAGCACTCAATCAACGACCGGCAAATAAAGCTAGCCCTGATGCCAAAAACGCCCAATAGCCAATTGATCGTTAAAAATTCATTTCACGCTTGTCACCTTCAGTCAACTAAATCACATCATCCGCGATCTCCCCATTCACAAAAGTATCTCACGGAACACCAATGAAGTGCACATATTTCCAAGTGGGTCACCCGCAACAAATCACTTGCCAAAAAAAAGACGAAAGATTAAAACGCTTTATCTCTACGATTACAGAAATACTTGAAACTGGTTCCAAATAGGTTTCACTTGGTTCCGTACCTCCACACAATTCAACATTATCACTTCTCACATGTGACACCAAGAGAGGAGAATACACGGAATAAAAGTGAAATTTGCTAAACAAAAAAAAAAGCGATAAAAATCCCACAAATGCGATGCTATTGACCGTTGGAATAAGAAATTTGTGAGCTTAGTAATCCATAAACTATGCAGAGTGAAATTTCGCAACATGCTGACGAGGGTCCTGATGTTGGCGGGAAAAACAAATGAAATAAGAAGTCATCATTGTTTTTATGAATTACTACCGCCTTCTTCAAAGAATTGTAATAACGTGTACCTCACGTGAAATTGTAGATTGACTTAGTGGCTAATGAATAATTACGGCACAGTACCTAAAACTAAAGCCTTTCATCTGCTGTCAAGTGAATATTATATTTTGATTGAGTAAATGAATTAAGGTAGGCATACTTTAATGATGGATCAGGTAGTTATAATTAAATGAAAGGGAATGTGATTTTCTTACGTGTTCTGCTTTTAAGAGGGAAAGTTGTAATTGTTTAGCTACCAGTAAGTCGAAGTCGTTTCTTATGATTTTGTAAACCAAATTTTCTATTCCTCGTTATTAAACGATATTCAAAAGCGAAAGTCGAAAATGGGCCATTTGTTTCCGTCCCAGTATATGATTGATTTCATTTGAATGAATACGTATGTATTTACATCCGGTCAATACTGGTTGGTAAACTTTAATGCCATTTTGTTAACCGTGATCAAAAATTAATTTAGCATAGTTTCACATTGATAAAGTTTGTTCATTGAAAAATAAGTTTAACCGGTCTAATGAGAAAATAATCGAAACAAGGGACAGAAAACTTTTATGGAGATTTTCTTTTCGTTTGCAAGAGTTGCGTTGAATGTCAAGGGATTGTAATTCATGTTGCACTGATCGGGCGGAATAATAAGGAGAAGAATTGAACGATTATGGTTTGAAACTCCAGCTGTATTTGGGTTTCAATTTCTCCATGGTTTAAATCCAAAATGGGACGCTTAACCTAATTTCGACTTAATATTGTTCGCCATTAACTTATTTTTACTAGAAAGTTGTCATTTTGGATGATTGATTCATTCGAGCAGATCCATTGGCAGATCAGCATCACAAACCAGCAGTCGATGCACTGACCACTGCAACAAGGTCACCCACTTGTGCTCACACTAATATTACTGGCCAACCACTCGTGTGATAGCGCCATTAATTTGGCCTCCAACGGCTAATGGTGACTGCAGCAGTTTCGAAAAAAAATAAAATTTAACATTTACTCTAGGATTCGAACGTGCGACCCGACAAGTGATCTAGAACTAGAGCTTCAATACCATTGAAGAGATAACATCAAAATGTAGAAAAACGAAAAAAAATGGCACCAATAATTATCACTGTTTGAAAAAACTGTCTACTTAAGACAAACACAGCAACTTGGTGGAAACATAAGGAGAATCTGTTCCTCAATATTCCTTAGTTGGAAGCTGGGCCAATGAATTTAAGCTGGCAAGAACATCCACTAAAGATGAATACCGAGAAGGACGTCGATCTATGTCCCTCATTTACGGCATTGTTCAAAGAATCCTTGGACTCTGCGCATTGTGTGCCGAAAATGTAAGCTCACGAGCAACAGACGAAAGGAGATTACATGTCAAGTGAAATCCAAGAAGATCAGGAGAATATTTTGTCACATTTCGCGACCAACGTCGGTCACTTCGGTGACCTGAAATCCTCCCTTCACCGAACGCCGTGTCGACTTCGTCAGGGAAGGTTATGGCATTCGTTTTTTTTTGGGACGCTGAAGGAATTATTATGTTGATATATTTTAAAAAGGGAGCCACTTTATGAGGCTCTTACTACCCAAGAACAAATAAGAAGATTGGGAAGCTTTTAAGAAAAAAAAACGCGGCAAACTGCGAGCCGGAGTGCTGTGCACAAGGCTGCAGTTGCGATGTCTGCAACGCAAGAAATAGGATTCGAACTGCTTGATCACTTATCTATTCACCAGATTTAGCTCCTTGTAAGTTTAATCTACGGCTTAGGCAAAGTCTTCTAGGCAAGAAAACAAGTAAAAAAGATGGCCGCTGTTGAAGCATATTGTATCAGCTTGTAAGGAGACTATGTTGAAAAATATTTTTTTTTCAAAACTTAAAACCTTGGCTTATATTCATTATCATAACTTTATTGTCGTACCAACATATCAGCAAAAATGCTCGAAAGTAAGACAAAGATCTAAATTCAAATAGAAAAGATCCTATGCAGTGTAGGTACGTTAGACAATCTCGGGCATCTTGTTGTGTTTAATAACAGTTTTGTGCACCTGCTGACCAGCCCACTCAGTTTACAATTCCACAAGAAGAGTTACATAATCCTAATGTTGAGCAACACATGGACCATCAAGTACTTAATTCAATTTACGAGCTTCGTTTAACCACGCAGACTGAGTGTTATCTTTATTGCCCTCCATTCCAATGCGTATTCATTCTTTTTTTTTAAGCCCATTGTTGTTCTTCTCTGCTTTGTCATCGTTAGGTCGTCATCTGTTAAGATGTATACGAGTATATCTCATTGGTAAAACGTTGTCACGACAACACTAAACCAGAGTCATATTGCGTGATCAAATGCAACCATACTCCATAGCATGTGACATTCTCCTATGAAAATCGACACATCAAAGCGTGCTTACATCGAGCCCAAACTAGGTTGGTTCCATATGGTTCCATGTACAAGACAGAAAGTGCAAGTACCTTGCCGAACGCGAAACAATGCACACACCGCTTTCAATTATGGTCATGCATCATGATGCATCAATTATGGTGGGAACCAGTGATTCAAAACACACAAAAAAAAATGAATTTAATTAGAGGGAATATAGCTAATTAAAGAGTCTAAAATAAACTTTTTTTTTTTGAGTTTTGTCAAAGCTTCACGGTACACTCGTAATTGTCTTTCGTGTGGCCACTCAAAATCGCATTTCAATTTAATGAGCGCTATTTCGACAATTGAAACATATAAATTACTATTCAACGCTAGTTGCCGATTGCATGATTTGAGCTACACTAATTAAATTGTGTACAACATTCCGTTGAATTAATATAGAAAGGCTTTGCAAGTCGTTAGAATGCGACATGACGTTGAAAAATTGTTGGTAATGAGTCCGGCTTAAGTGAACATTTTGGGACAAGTTAAAAAGACATAGCTAGGAATGTTGCGTTTAAAGCAATCATTTTTTTATTATTTGTTCCTCTCAAGAGGTTATGACTTTTTTTTATAATTCAGCGAGCGAGCAGAAATATGAAAACGCGAACTAAGAATTCCAGCAGCCGATACATATCGCTAGTCAAGCATTCGAATGATATCGCTCTTAATTTAAGCCCAACGGCGAATGGAGACAGGACCAGATTGGAAAAAGAGATCTTATGTTTTAAAGTGCAGCTTAAATGTAATTTGATTCTTTTCAACTAAAACAAGGCTTTGTCAGTATTGTTTTTTATTAAAACGCATGGTAAAGCCACGCTCAACATTTGTATTGTTCTGTAGTCTAAAGACTCGAAGACAAGCAGTTGAGAATGCGTTCAAGGTTTTTATTTCCTCATTTTTCACGATTTGCACAAGTTTTTGTTATAAAATTTCAAAGTTAGTAGTTATATGCCTAAAAGCTTGTACGAAACCTTCGTTGCGCGTATCCGACTCGCACTTGCCAGTTTTTGATTAAAATATGACAGCGGTATCATCCTGATAGCAGAGACGGAGATCAGCCTTTTCGTCAAAAAAATAAATTGTGTCACTCCGAGCGTCACTTGTCTGGTTGTCAATTCACAAACATACTTCCTGTTACCCACCCATCTCTTCCGCAACAATAAGTTCACATCTAAGAAAACTTTTAAAAAGTCTAGCTTACCGTTAAAGACGAATTTAGGAGAATTCGATAACTTCCGTGTAATCGGTTTAGCATTAAAAAAATCGGTTTGCATTTTCCGCACACGGCAATGTTCGTAGACCACAAAACATTGTCCGCCTCCGGTTGTAGTCTTTTAACCCCGGCAACTTAACGACTATATGACCACCGACAAACCAATACCCAGTCATCTTCTCATAAACGAAAGAAAGTAACGTATTTTGGTTGTTGTTTTTTTTTTTTTTGGGCTCCCCCAAAAGAAGGCGCATCACGGAACCTGTATATCCGCGCCATTATCATCTTCAGTGGAATGCAACAAGTGAAATTACTTTAAGCTCCAACATCATCTCATCTTAACCGTCGCGTCGGATCGGTCGTTTTTTTGTCGTCTGACACAATCGTGCAACCATGTTGGTGGCATATTGCAAGATCGTGCAGAAGTTTAACCGGTTTGACGGTACCCTGGAGGCTGGAAATTTCTTTCCCCAGTTTAGCGACATTTTTGCCACCAAGTGTTAAGAGGATGAATTTGCATTGTGATGTTGTTTAAATAAATCAACAAACGGATGAAACAGCTGTCATCGACTTTGAAACACTTTCGCAGAATTGCGCAAGATTGCCCCAAACAAAAGAAAGAAAGAATCCAGTTTGGTGTTAAAATTAAAAAGTGTGTGTTCACCGCAAGATGCTGTATTAAAACGATCACCATCACCATCATCTGCATCATCATCGTGGACAAATGGGTAGAGGCAGGCGGCATTGGGCACCCATTTACTCCACACTCGTATTGATTGTGAAAGTGAAATTTTTCTTCTCGTCTGAGTGCTGTTGCCGCCTTGTTGTATAATCGTCAACTCGTGGGATATTAAAATCCACATGCTGCGGTGGAATGTCTTGTATGATTGGGATGTGTTGCTGACCTAGTTTTTTTTTTGTTTTCTTGAAAGACCCTAGGGTTCAAGACGCCAAAGTAAAGACATACCGAACCCCATTCTATGTAGCATAACTTTTGATGTCAAAGGTCATTTTACTTGTTGCTGTCGTCTTGGTAACTCAAGTGCGAATTTCAAACCGAGGATAATTTTAACGATAGAAATTACCACCAATAACAACAACTACAGCAGTGGAAGATCACCAACATGACGATGATGATCAGAAGTGAAAGTGTTTTCTAATCACGGCCAGACTGTTGTTGTCTGGTTTCGTTTTACCTTCATTTTGCTGTTTTTTTTTTCTTGTAGATTTGATAAATAAGCAGAAGGGTGATAGCAACATGCTGGTAAGGTCACGATCACTGGGGACTACTTTAGTTCATCTCGAATTTAGTAGAAACTTTAATTCGTTTGCTTATCTGATCTAGTTTAGTTTTACGTATATTTTTGGTTTGTTCAAACATTTGCTTTCTAAATGAAGTCACACCCTCGTTTCGCCGAGAAGTCACTGCCTGTCCTTTTGTCAACTCGTGGGCCAAGTAACTGGCCAGATTAATTATGAAGCTATGTGAAACGTATGATCTTTCTTGAGGCAGTTTCTGCACTCAAATGAGGCAATTACATTCGCAGTTGGATGTGGGTGAACTGACCCAATCTTGAAAATAATCTCACAACCTGATGGATGCCGGCAAATCAAAATGAATGACTTTCTAAGATCGGAGGAGAGTCATTATGTACTCATAGACATAGACAGAGAGGCGCAGCACGACACAATATTAATTATTGTATCATCAGAAATAAATGGGCAACCATAGGCAACCTTAGTTCACTCTTTGAACAATCTTTTTGATAGCCGCCGTAAATGCTTTCCCTTTCACAATGGCATTTAAACTGAAATGTGATCAATAATATTTAAGTGTCATATTTGTAAATTTTACTACTAGTATTTTTACGCTTATACTCGGCTTATAAAGTTACAATTTTCATTAATATGATTATTATTATTATGTTTCCTGTCATTGCTGATTTTATGAGCAATTTCATAAACATTTTAATTTGTTCTTTCGCCATTTTTTATTATTTTATTATAATATAAAAAATTGTTACAATATTTATCCGCAATCCGTAAAATTGGACAGTTCTTTTTAAAAATCTTTGCTGTCGATGGCAAATGACCTGACATTTTTTTGTTGCGCAATTGTGGAGCGTGATTATGCTTCCAGAATAAAGACCCATAGAATCGAAATATAGTACTACAGAAAAACCTTGATGAAACCAATATAGCGCGATTGGCATAATTTTGACATTTTAGTCAGAGAACTAGCAAAGCTTGTGTTATTGTGTAAGGCTTAATTCAATCTCATCCTGGATCATGAATGATTTTGGTCTCTGCACCAGAGAGGATTTCCGTTACCCAATCGTTATAGCCTAAACAATCTTAAAAACAAATCTCACTTCCATCTTTGGCACCCATATCGCTGTGAGGAGTAAAGTGCCAACTCAAGCGCACTAGATACTGATGGGCCAAAGCATGATCAAAAAGGTGGAAGTGCTAATTTCACAAATGCTATAAGCACAGAACTCTCCTTCCGTTTTGTAGATCACTGAAGTGTATTTCGACTGCTGTGTTAAAGCATTACTGCAAAGGAAATATAAATTTTCACCTGCAGCAAAGCTGCCATAAAACACATCGGCTACATCTAAACTTGCCAAGGAGTGTCGGATATCTTTAAACGAGTTAGCGAATTGTTCTCTGGTCCACCTTTACTGGCTTCCAGGACATAGGGACGTCGGTCGTTTTATAGGAGGCGTTTCTACAATACATTGGCATCCACTTGGGTACGGTCAAATTGAACATTAAACACATGTACATCTAAGGACCAAAAGGAATCCCATTCAAACCATACTGGTATCACAACGGGCCTTATGGTAGCCACCTGTACCTAACTTTAGCTAACGTAATCATGCGCGATTAAGTGGGTCGGACTGTTAGATTGAAATCTGGGACGAGCCAATTCTACGAATAGAATTACTTTGATAAAAATTCATTCGCTTTCGAAGTCGAAAGTGAACGTCATTCATGCGAAAAAAATAAAATATGCACACCCAATTGGTGAAGTTAGGCCATCGGTTCCAGAGGAATCAGAAATTTGTATTTCCGATTATTTTCCATGCGGATATATAATATCATTGATCTAGCCGATTAAGTCAGAGAAGTTGGATACATAGGAAGACAAGACTAGAAATATCATTGCTGACTTAAGGCTCTGAAAAAGATTCAAGACTGTATATAAATTCAGTCCCTCTTCGTTTTTGTATTATATTTTAAGTTTTAAAAGCCTAAAAAGCTTTGTATGAAGGGCACTTAAGTCTGAAAAGAAATGGTTCGATAGCACAATATCGGCAGATAATTGAAGAAAACAAAATTGCAGAATGGTAGCTCAGAGTCTCTGTGGTTGGTAGTTTAATTGGCAAGGAAATACATAAACCTTCAAATCACAAACTGCTGCAAAATGTATATTGCATGGAAATGACTCTAGATTCAAAACTAGCCTTCTGGAAACTATAAAATTCGAGCTCCCGGAAGTGTTGCAAGAAAATCACTTCGAGTTCTGACGTCTGTATAAAGAGGCCTACAATTTTTTTCGCTTTTCGAATTCTTGTTTATATTTGTTGAAATTTTCTGATGATGTTGAAGGTAACCAAAAAGACTATTCTCCATAGAGCTTTCCAAATCGGGAGGAATCCATTTAGGGCATTTTCTGTTTAGCAAAATTGTTTAATAAAGTTTGTAATAATCGTTTAATAGTTTTGCAGGCATTTCCAAATGACGGTATGACTCTGCCTTGTGTTATGAAAACCGGCATCTTAGTTTCCTCAAACAGATTTTCATAAGTATCTAGCAGTTGAGAGGCTCACAAATTAATTCTATATAATTGCTTGGTGAAAGATATGGTTGGTGAAGGGTTTTTTTAATGGCTTTGATGTATTTTGGTTGAAGATTTTTCAACTGAGTGAAAATGCAAAAATGAGTCGTTGTTTCGAGAAAGCAAAACTCTTTCGGTGGCAATTTTGAGTTTGTGAATAGAAAATCGAATACACTTGCTAGACTTTAAGTTGAAAGAGGAGTTGTACTCGTATAAAACTGAAACTGAAAAAAAAGTGGACAAAAAATAATAGAAGTCCTACCATGAACATTATTGTCTGTCAAACAACAGTTTTATCATCCTTCGAAACATCTCAATAGTGCGACCTTCATACTCTGAAAAAAATGTCAATCAAATGATTTGTAATGTTTTGCCTTTCAAACCATTAAAAGACAACAGTGATTGGCAATCGGTAACCAAATATTGCCGAACAATGTGTTAACAAATGATTTTATTTTTTTAGTTTACCTTCCAAAATATAACAAATGTATTATACAACTGCAAAGTTGGCTAATCAAAACTACAACAATATTGTTTAGCTGTCGTTTCTTATATTACCAAATGCTTCATCGTAAATAAAAAAGAAGAAAAAATGTAACCGGTAACCAAAAAGCTATCCCACTACATCATCTGCAAGCGTGACTCCAAAATTAAATTTCACTTTTTATAGCTGCATCATCAAGCCGATTGAGGATGAATGGATGACGATGGCACCGGAAACAACAGGTGCTCGTATATGAACCGAAAACTAAATTGATCTAATTAAATAATATATCCTGATTTTGATTAGTTTCAATTAGATATTTGAAACAAGATCACTGATCTTTGTGATCCTCGCAAATAACTTGACTCCATTTATTGTTGTTTTTACTGCGCGTACACGTTGCACTATGTTGAAGATACTTTAGCTGCGTGCATACAAAATAGGAAATTTGCAATTAAATATGTAAAAACAGAAAAGAAAACTATTACACCTCAGTGATTTCCATTTCATTTACGAGTATCTCTCGGATGCACTCTTGTGCTATTTCGATTGTTTTTACCAACATATTCCAAGCAAGCCGTGACGCACGTAACGATGAGTCTATTCGTACCATGAAACTTGTTTCGCCTTTAATATTTCTCTTCTTTTTTTTTGCATTTTTTTGTAAAGCAAAGTAAATTTTTTAGAAAAATTATTGGTTATTTGTTTAAAATTACATGCGAGGTGGTGGTCGTCACAAAAATATTTAAGTTGAACGAAAAAATAAAAAAACACTGCGAAAGAAACAAATCACTTTCACGGGAGGAATTTATGTTAATTACTTTTTTTCGGTTATGACTTTGAAGACTTAAGTCTTAGACTTTGTCAAAGCTTTAGTCTGACAAAGATTGGTTTCTAATTTATGCCTTAGTTAATGTGGTACATAAATTAGTATTGGTGAATTCGTTTTAATGGGTCTATTGACACGTTTGAAAATCTGCAGAATCAATTTGACATCAAAATTAAATAAGAAAAGACCAATCTTTTGAGCATCTGTTGACTCGTTTGAGGTAAAATCCATTATGTGTATCTATAAATCGATTACCAATGCATTTTAAATGCCCGCTGATTACTGATTATGATGGTTGAGATATGCTGGGCAATTTTATGGATGTCTGGCAGTGACCTATCATGAACATCAATGTATGTTTCTTACAAGGAGCCAAAGAGAATATATTGTATAATCGATGTTTTGGTTACTTGACTGCGAAAAACTAGCATATATATAAGCTTAGCGAGAAAACACTGCTGTCATTTGCAAAGACACAAACAACTCGGACTCAATGTGGAGTACTAGCTTCATAATAGGACACTGGTCACTTCAAAAAGACTTTTGACGACTTTGCAAAAAATCTACAGATACACCATAACACTAATTTTGCGAATACCGAACGAACTACTAAAAGAGAAAACATTAGGATCTTAGAATCCAAAAGCGCCAACCTTGACTTATTTAAAGGTTGGGAAACTACCTTTCCTGTCATTTCATTCAAGCAGTACTGCGTGGCATCAAGGCTGCAGTCCACCATATAAATGCTGGTGCACCAAAGAGCTCCGGTCCTCTTTTAAATTTTCATATATGATGGTGACTATACCTTGACAGATTCGTTCTCAAATTGCGAAATGTCGAAGTTACTTGAAGCGGTGCAAGAAATAGTTGACCCCATCTGATCCGGCTAACATATTCAAAGTTTATATTCCCCATAAACTTAGTATGTCTCCCATGAATGAGCAGTTCCTGTAAAAACCACCCTGAGCCATCTCAATAGAGCTTAAAAACGAGCGATTAAACTAAAAGGAGATACAAATATAAAGAAGTCAATGGACGTTCTTCAGCACTGGCTTTCCAAATTTTTTTTTTGTTTTTCATAAACAGTGGTTGAGCGACTTAGCCTCTCCATCCGCGTTATTTGTCAACATAATATGATTTTTCATAGCCCCTTGAATGCATAAAATATACTATGAAAAAAAAAATATTTAAACGGTCAGCTTGCCTTGGAAGCTTTAATATTTGAATCTTGAATTTTATACAAGTTTATAAACTGCTTCTTGCTATGGCCCTATAGGGAAAAATCGAATCTCTGTAAGACTGAGTGGAATGCGAGCGTACCGAAATGATGGTAATCCATGAAGCAACTTGTTGACGCAAAAACTTCACACCAAGTCCGACTTATCCACAAAAAAAGTGCTTATGTCTCGAGATTGTTTCGATTCTGCGCTGTTTTGTAACACTTTTCAAACAAAAATGGTTTCATAAGTGCCACTCGATTGTTAAAGACAAACATTACACAATTTAAATTCACCTTTTTTATCCCCATCAACAAGACCCAAAAGAGGTATTTTCAACATAAGCATTATTCGACTATCGCGTTTAAAAACAACAAGTGGTACATTTTCATTTCTTTAAGCTTCCAGCTACCAAACCCCCTTCTTCATTGCTTCTCAATGTCCACACACACTTACAATCCTCTTCCGTTTTTTTTTGTTTTTCAATCACCTAGGTACTAGGGTTATGTGACCGGATAAAAAAAAAGTATCCAAGAAACCCTTCAACGCTTCTGCTCTCGACCTACAACGCCACCGTAATATTATTTATATAAATTTTCGTCTTCGTATTTGTGGGTTATACTTCCTAATTTGTAAAATTTGACCATGCCTTGTCATGGGCCTGTTGACCCTGTTCTCTAATTATCCTATCTTTTCCGTCGTTGACAAGATTCCAAGAGACACTCTTCTCGAAGTTAATTTCATTACAAAAAAAAGTTTGCCGATTGATTTTTATTTATTTATTTATTTATCAGCGGAATTCTTCGAAATGCGACTCGATCAGAAAAAGTGTATCTTATTTCAGGGGAAAGTTATAAGTAATAAAAAGAAATTAATTATCGCTTGTTTTAACAAAAAAAAAAACAGTGTTAATTATATTCTTGTTAACTATTTTTAGAACGGACCAAGATGACTCGCGTTGAGGATAGTCGTTCAAAGGGACGACCGTTAATAGCTTGAATTAAACTTGGTCAATCTAGTTGCATAATCTTTCTACTCACTGCCTAAGTTTGTTTTTTTTTTTATGTTAAAAAGCGATTTAATAAATAAAAAAATCAAAACAAAAAAAGGCCAAACGCAAAACGTTTTCTGGCCTGAATTGCCATCGATAAAAAGGCTTTGTCATATGGTGTCGCATAAAAGACCGTACAACCGGGTATTATTGGTCTAGAAAGGAGACTGATAGGTGTAACGTTAAGTGTGAATTGGTTTCTGTTATTGAATTGTATTTAAAATAAGCTTCTCGGAAATTGGGTTACTTTTTGAATTGTGTTCTTTGGCTTTTGATTCTTTGAATGGCTTTTTTTCCATTTTACTTATTTATACAAATGTTTGCCATTATAGTGGAGAGTTTTGTTTATTGTGTTCATTAAATAATTTGTATGCGGATCTTGGATAAATTATTTCCCACAAATTTAAATTTAATCTCCTTAAAGAAGAGTTGCGCCAGGGGATTGATGAAGTGGAACTTTTAGTGACAGCGACTTTTTTTTGTTGAAATAAGTTTGTGTCATAAATTGGATGGTGCGTTTCCAAGTTTCCTAAGTCCTAAGCATAAATTTGGGAGGACCATGATTTCATCTCAAAGCCGAACAGCTATTAAATCGAACTGAAATTACCCAGAGCAAAAGACAAATATTATTGTAGAAAATAATGTGACTAATGTTCGAGCCATATGAACGAAGACACTTTTTCTACATGGAAAGGTTTGCAAAGGTATCCCAATCGCTATTTGTTAAGACACAATCAAATAATCTAGGAGAAAAAGCGAAAATCATTTATCCGTTTTCAGACCAATTTGGCCCGGCTATATCACCTTGGCGACCTGATTTAAAGCGTTCACGTAATTTATAAAAAGCACAAAGTCGTTCGATATTGTCTAGATGGCGGACTTAAACCAAGATCACCCATTGTTATTCAAACTGTGCTGTCAATTGAATTGCAACATCTTTACTTGAAATAAAAGATACAAAATAACACGTATACGCCTTCTGTCATTGATAAATGGAAGAATTGTTTGCAGCTTCGTTCAAGGACTTCATAAAAATTCGTTTTGTTCGTCAAAGCTGGGCTTGAAAATCTGAGCTTTGACTTAACTTTGAGAATATGAGCTTGATAATTCTGGTTCTATCGATAACCAAAAAAAATTGAAGAATAGCTCAACCTACCTTGAGAATTGAGGTCTTTTCAGAAAATTATACCATTTGCACTGCACAAAAGACTTGACTAAAAATAAGAGAATTACAAAAATAGAGATGCTTCAAATTGACTAGAAGGGACTAGACTTGATAACCTAAGATACTTAAAAATACATATTTGACTAAGAGTTAATGTCATCTGCCACTCGGCACACTTTCGGCTAGTTCTTGGATGTCCAGACTATGTCTGGATAACCTTTTGTTAAACTTATCTAAAGATACATTGAAAGGTTACATTTTCGAATTCTAGCGAAAGTCTCGAACTTTTATTTAGTATCAGAATCCGGTCCAGTCACCATTTTGCCAATGGTCTAAGAATCTTACTTTTAGCTTGACCTGAGAAGCGGATTTCAAATACTATTCTGTGAAAATATATCAGTGACAGTAGAAAGAAAGCGCAACCTTGCCATTATAGAGCTAGTGATGAACAAAGAAATACGAATGAAGCAAGGGGATAGAGGATCAAACACCTTTGAGTCTGAACCTTTATTCTCTCCTTCTGTACAAATCCCAGCAGACTTTTATGATTGTGACTCAAATATTGAATAACTTTTTGTTACGTGCAGAATAATTTTGATCTCATTCAAATATTTTTAACTCACCACTTCATTAAGAACTCGATTATTGTTATATCCTTGGGATGACGTCGCCACGAAAAGGCAACAAGTGCCGAATAGCACCAATTGCAATCTCATGTTGTAACTTTTATTTTAATAAAAGGTTTATTTTTCTTTCTTTTTCTTATTATATTTTTAACACACTCGAATTGTTATTGAAACGAAAGTTATATCCGCATGCGAAAAAACACTTAACCAGAACGCAAACTGATCCTTTTCTTTATTTTTCTCTTTTGCAGTTCATTAAAAAATGCTCATGTGGTGTTGGTGTGATTAATTAAATTGAGAAAATTAAAAAAGTTAAACACGTTCGCAGAAATTCAAATATAATGATTAATGGAAAGTTAAGATGCTTGTAATCACGCGAAACCGAAACGAAGCGGGCACTCAAGTGAATGGTTACAGCACCAAAAAAGGTACCATTTATTTTTTCAAAAAAAAAGCCAACGAAATGATGTGAGCTTGAATTAATATTATTTATCCACAACTTGTCAGGTAAAAGTACGGCGCTCGACTGAAATTCGTTTTCAATTCGTCAACAATTTTGTATAATGTGCAACACAGCCGCTTTTTTGAGTGGGTCCAACCATGGTGTGGTGTGTGATGGTTCGCAATGGTCCGCGATGGCTTTTTTTTCAACAGTTGCTGTGGTGGATATCGAACAACGACCATAGACGAAGCATCTTCTTTTTCTCTATGAAATAAAGAAGAAGAAGTAAAGTGCAAAAGAAAAGAAACAAAAGAAAAAACGAAATAAAAACGTGAAGCAGGTGTGCTGCAAGCATGTGAAGAAGATGCGTATGTATGTTGCTGACATAAAATGCTGCAGAAGGATTGGATTTCATGTTGCTGATGACACGGGTGAGTCAATTCATATTTTAATCGTCCGTAGACATTTTAAGATTATGAATTTAGACATCTAGAAACTAAGCGAGACCAACACAGAAAAGGTTTCTGAAAAAATTGGTTAGATTAAAAAAGACAAACCTTTTTTTGATAGACATTTTTGCGCATCATGTTGATACGATATTTGCACCAGTCACAATTGATCACATTCTTCGCGCGAACTCATGTTCAGGCTTCCATATCAGCTACATTTTGTAGGCGTATGGGGATCGTTGAATTCAATTAGGCGTGACTTGCATACCTACCTTAACTACAGTGTTGCAGCAACATGCTTACTTCAATTGAGCACTTCATTTAACACCTCTTGCATGCAAAGTAACAGCCGCCACTCATTTGCAATCAAATAGCTCTGTGCAAGAAAGTTCCAAACATCTTTTCTCCTAATCGCTTGCCGCCGCCGCCGCCGCATATTTTCTATGCAATAAATCTGACAATTTTGTTGAGTACTAACCTTTTTTTTTGTGCTGCAACAATTCAGGTCAGCTGGATCGAGAAAGATGAATTTGCAATTTCGGTTTCATGTTAAGTTTTCACTCTCTACGGTTTTTGCATGCATTTTAAATCTATTGAAGAAAGACGGGCGAAACGATTACGTCAGATTGAGCGTAACTTTGTCTAATTAAAAAAAAAAGAGTGCCTGCATAATGATAGAGGTCTGCGCTATAGTTGCTTCCAGCTTTTGTTTGATAGCGACATTTTTTTTTGTTTTTGTGTGACTTGCTTTTTGGTTTACATAATTCCTTGTGCAAATGTATGTTTAATCACTTAATGCTGGTCACTGAGTGAAAAAAGAGTTGATAAATGTTTTGTGCGACTTGGCCACCTGAGAGATGTAATAAATGTGCACTAATGTAGATTTACCCTTTTTGGGAATATAATTTTTTAATTAACGAGCGTTTCCATTCACTCTGTTGAGAAATGTACTACTCAAATTGGAGTTTTTATCAATGGCAAAGTGAAAGGGTGGGTGGAGTTGTTATTATTTTTTTTTTTGTGAAAATATGTACAGGCTTTTTTTATTTGTCGGAATGTCAAGCGTATCCTGACTTTAAAGACGTTAATTTGTCCAAGAAAATCAAACTTTTTAAGAAATGCATTAAAAATAAAGTGCAGTTAATGAGGTCGGCATTCCAATTTGTTTTTTCGAACTGATCTTAGTAAATTCTCACTTGTATTAATGCCTTCTGCACTTTTCAGGACAGTTTCAATTCTGGCTGTTTCAGGTCTTGCCCAAGCTATTCGTATTCTTACTGACTGCATGGTTATTGTTGAAAATCATCATGTTTCTAAAACAAGTCACTTACGAGCAGGCGACCTGCCAGGGTATATATTTGTCCCATCATTGTTTTGTAAATTATTTCCATTTATTTATGTCGCGACGATGCTCAGATTTGTATTTTAAAACCATCCAAAGCTGCATTAGATTCCTCTTAAAATGAAAATAAACACTCACTTCTTTTGGTCACAATTTACCGATTTCCAAACAAACTTCAGTGCCACACATTTCATGGCCCAAACATCCGAAAAAATTACCTGCCATGAGGAAACTGAGATGCTTATATCCTCAGCAACTTCTTTAATGGTGGTGATTTGACAATTTTTCATAACAATTTTCTTCAACTACTTCCACATTTTCTTTATGCAAAACTGCAGTTTATTTTACAGTTAACTAGGACATTTAAGTTTATAACGCGAATATTTAACACTAAACCCACCGATACTTCATGTATACCTATTCCTACCACAACGGGTCAAGTGAGTGATTTAGCACAATTGTACTCTACCATATACTTAACTTGTGGGGTTCGTAGGTCTGGCTTCAAAAATTATAGACAGCCTTTTTGGAATCGGATCGGCCTGGATCCCCTGATCCTCATAATCAACTGTATCTATTAGAACCCTGGGGGATGCGATCCGAAACTCCTGTTTGTTGGAAGATCATTTTCCGAATACTTGACAAAGAACTTTTCTATCAAGTGTGATGTCCGCTAAGGTATATTTTGTGGAGTTATTATTTGCTTTTACTTGGGAGTAGGTGAACTTAAACTATTGCCAGTAGAAACTTAATCACAGTGATTTTTTGTGATAATTTTTAAGATTTAACTTATTATTGACATCGTGTACTTAGTTGATTTGGGCTTCTTTAACTTCACGGCAAACTCGTATCTGTCAGCGTTCGATGATCGTTTGTGTATCCTAGGAACTAGAAAAATTTTCTTGAGATAGTGACTTCATCTTCGTCCAGTACGAGATTGAAGAAGTTAAATCAGAGCGCATCTCATTGCCAAAGTCTGATACAAGTTTGAAACAGTTCTAAGGAGCTTTTTCGAACTGCAATTTTCGGCGTCAAACAGCAAAGCTAGATTAGTTTTACTAGAATTAAGCCATCGCTTGACAGACTTAAAGTTGGTGACGAACTGATGAGTCTCGAATTAAAATTCATTCGTCGTTTCCCCAAATTGGTCGATACTTGGTCTGCCTCGGGCACAGCAGAACGTTGCAATTGCAGTCATCTGACATGACTGGATCCAAACATACTTAGTTGCCTGTCTTACACCTTTGGGTATGACAATGTAAGATAGTAGAAAATCTGTGGGAAATAGATGCTCAAAATACTACCAATGAAAGCCATTAATTCTGATTTTCCAAGAATTTATTTCATCTGAAACCAATGAAAATGATTCCTGTTGACCTGATTCCCATTTTTAATGCAATTTAAACAGTTCTCAGTCTGTATCGTTTTGATGGATTACTCTTAAGGCCAGTATGTTGCAATCGACTTTTGACTACTCGTATTTGGACTTCATATTTTATTTAAAAACACTTACGAAATTCATTAAATAAGGGCAAGGTCGCTCACACGATACACTTCAGTTTTTAATTGAAGCCTCTGTCAGTGCTATTTTGAAACTCACTCTTTTGCTTACAATGTCAACTTCATTATTCAAGAGTTTCCCTTAAAAAACATTGAGCCAAGTCATAACTCCATTAAAGAAAGAAGCGAAGAATGCATTAAATATCTACGCGCACCCACCACGTACTTTTTTATCTACTGAAATCTATACCAGCTTCCATTTGGTGGCGTGCGTATTGTTTTTTTATTTTTATTTTTAAGAAAACATTTTTGTTTTATTTTTTGGATCTTATACTATAACCGGCGACTTTCACCAAGTCTCAGCATGAGGCATAAATAAAACAAAAAGTAAGCCTGCAATCTATCTTTGCTGTATGCCTAGATACTTTTTATATACTTACACTCCTTTTGTTCACACCTTTTTTTCGTTGCTGTGGATTAAACGTCTCTATTAATTTCTTGATTCAATCGCAATGACTGTTTCTTTAAGCTACTGATGAATTGAAATAATAATAGATACAACAAAAACGTAACGTAAAAAAGCGACGCGAAGCGATTTTTCTTTGCATTTGCTTGAGGTTGCCAATAAAATGATTGAAAAGATCACATAATCGTGCCGCGTTCCCGGAAAAACAATTGCTTTTGCTTGATTTAAAGACTTAATATTTACATAACCATCGTCCGTATTAAGAGTTAAGTTCAGTAAGTGTGGTTTTTATTCCAAAAATAAGAGTCCTTAACTAGCATTATGCTGGATGAAGGTAGTTTCAGTGTACGCGAGAATCAGGCTTACCTACCTGCTGCTCTGATTCCATATGATGAGGATTGTCGCCCAATCATCGGTTTCACTGACTAACCTTCAAAAACGAATAATTACAGTGTAAAAAATATGAATAGCTTCGTTATAGTATTGAAATGAAAAGTATTATTTTATTGTTTTTAATAATAATATATTACGTCTACAGGTATTTCTTACACAGTAATAATTATTATTATCATTATTATTATTTAATATGTAATATTAATTTCATAACTTAGTTGTTTTCTCCTCAAAACATACATTGATTGTAAAATTAAACACATTTTTTTACTGCTGTTGTTTTTTTCGTTTTAATTACTATAAAGTATAAACTACTCAACTAGCACTAAAAATTATTATTATAATAATGTTGTTTATAATTCAATTAATGATTTTAGTTTGAGTTAATAATATTCATCACCAGTTGATCTATATGATTATTTTTACACACATTTTGTTTGTTTTTTTTTCACTATAAGTCGTTCATTATTATTTATTTATATATATTTAATCTAATCTTGTTCTGTCTTTTTTAAGTCTATTAATTTCTTATTTGTTACTTTATTTATTATAATACGAGAAATCGAAAGACTTGCATTTTATTATTGAACGAAACTAGAGTTAGAGATGGAAGAAAATGATCTCACATTAGGTAGTACAGTTACATATATATGTACGTTTCTTAACAAAAAAAATAAAATAAAAAAGATAATATTGAGAAACTCTTAGTTTAAGTTTATGTTTAAAACAAAAAACAAACAAAGTAAGAAGATCTTTTAAATTCGACTAACATCATGGTCCTAACAAAATACGAACACTGTACTAAATATGTATGTTGTATATATGTATGTATGCATATGTGTGTGTATTTTGCCTGTGAAAAGAAAACAACAACAAAATAATGTTGCCCTTTCTGAGTGATTGTTTCCTCGTCCATGCCATTCAACATGACTACCCTTAGCTCCACAGATCCACCATGTTGACTAGTTTGCATTTCTTGAGCTCCAGCTTTGTGGGGCGCGGTACACGTCATGCCCGTCCAAAAATGGCCGACACATCACCGGTGCTTTGCGAATGCGACATATTGGCATTTGCCGCCGCCGTTGCCGCTGTTGTTGCCGCAACCGAATTATTATTTGTCGAAATACTGTATTTTGACGAGTGCGCAATGGTGCCGCTTGTGGTCAGCAGTTTCCTGTGGCTGGCCGATGTGCTCATTGTCATTGAGGGCTCAGCATGGGAGCCATGTTGATGGTGATGCATTCGGTGCAAGGAATACTGTTGCACGGATTCGAGATCGGACACCGATGATGTGAGACCATTGTAGGTGATCTTTGATCGTACGGCGATCTTTTGCATGCTACCATATTTATTGCTTGCGGAGATCTTTATGTCGGGCAGGATTGTGCGCTGTGGATTCGACGCTGATGTTGTCAGTGGTGTTCTTTGGCTTTTCACGTTATTGCTGTTATTGTTGTTATTATTGCTGTTGTTCGTATTGTTGGCGATTGCGTTTTGCGGCGATGATATGTTATAGTACTTAGTCTGATGGACACTTCCTAATTTTGACACTTTATATGATGACGACGAGGATGATGAGGACGATGTCGAGCTTTGTTGTAGCCATTCATGATGGGCAGCCTCATCTGGAGTCATACGCTTCGCTGGATCCCATTCAAGGCAGCCTCGCACAAAATTCACAAATAGTCTATCGGAACAGGGCAGAACTTGAGAGAGTGAACGTGTGCCTGGTCTTCGTTTGCGGCCCTTCGAATTTGTGATGCAGCGTGGTTTTCCACGGAAATCAAAAAATAAACGCCGTCGTGTAGCAACCCCGATAAGATCCTCTGGAGGAAGGCCCAAAATTTCCATAATGCAAGCAAGTTGTTCGACTTCATTCTCTCCTGGGAACAGCGGAAAGCCCGTGTAGAGTTCTGCCAAAATGCAACCTTAAAAGAAAAACAGTATAAAATTATAATGGGCAGTTTAAAAAATGTTATTGCATTTGTAAAATGTCAAGTGCTTATGGCGATAATCTACGTGCTGAAAATTGGCATCGAAAATCTGTTCAAAAGTTCCATTGCAGCGAATTTCTGCTTTCAAGTATAGCGTACGTAAATGTTTTTTTTTTGCACTTTCTATTTTGATAAAATCTCAAACTGCCCACAATGGAAAGATTCCGTGGAAGGATATATGTACATGAAGAAATATCCTTTCAAGGTTGTTTTGAAATTCTTTGAAGCAGCCAAAGAGCCTCCGAAATAGCTAAACTGGCGACTGGCTCGCAGCCCAGCAAGTGTCGAAGAATTTGAAAATAATTGAGGAACCATTAAACAATCTCCGAACAGAGATAAGGCGGAAACTTGAGAACATAAATCTGATCCCCACCCCAAATTGATGCTCTTTATACAGTTGTTGTCCTTCTATCATTGTGACAAAACCACAACCAAAAATATCTCAAGGCACTCAGAAAAATCTATACAGTGTTGGATGCTTGTACGAGTACTTGTACATATGTCAGTCTTGCTGCTTTTTGTGTTTTACATGACCATTGTCGTCAAGAAGGAAATTCGTTTTTTTTTTACTAAGGGCGCACACTGCAATGTAATTCTTTAGATATCTATAATGCGTGTATGAGTATCTGCAAAATATGTGCAATGTTCACGGTTCTTTTTTCAATCATCTTCTACCATGGCCATGGTTTCATGGCCCAGTTCAGTTCTAGGAAGGACACAACTGAGAATATTCGTATATTCCGGCTGTTGGTGGGCTATAATGGCAATGGTGGCATGGTGGTAGCATAAAATGAACAATTTCCTTTCACTTAGTTAATGAGTTTCTCCCTGGTCTCAATTGTACTTTTATGAACGAGTCAAAAACACTTTTTGTTTTGCTCATTTTTATTTTTTGTTTTAACGTGTACAAGCGTACATGCAAGGAATGACAACAATTGTAAAAGGACACAATGGCATGGATTAAAATATATGCAAAATCTAGTGCTTGGTAATTTTTTATTATCCAGCATGGATACAGGCATATATGTATTAAGATACAAAGGATGTATTCTGAACTTGTTTGATTGCAGTTTCTATCTGGGGACGCTAAGCGTCTGCTGACTTATCTGCGGGACAAGTAAAAGTTTAAGTCCTTTTACTGCATATTTTTAAAGTTCTAACAGCCACGACAAATCATGCCAAAAGTTGCGCCAAGTCGGCCCACTTGCATTTAATTTCAGCAAACCAATAATAAGCAAATCCTTCCTGATATGCTACAGTATTGGCGTCACCATTCGATTGAGCCAAAATGAAATTTGGACCATATCCAACTTAGTTGAAAAACTTAAACACTATTGTCCTGAAATAGATTTAAAAAGTTTTTTTTTTTTATTTTTTAATTATAACTTGTGTTCCCTCTACGGAGAGGAATCCTTTTAATTAAACTATTTTCGTAACCAAACATACTCAATAATTAACAACACGGAAAAATCTTTCTATGATAATAAAGAATCTCTAGACCCTCACATATGGAACGTCATTAATGAAATAAGGTCGAAGGTGAAAAGAATGAGAGTTCCGCGTTGAAAGGAAGTGCTTTTTAAAACGCAGTATTCATGCAGATACCACTCATTTTTAAGTGGTGGCATTCTATTTTTCAACATACGTTTTTAGACAACATTCCGGAGTGCCAAAAGTACTGCACTATATATGGTCTTTTGACTCTAGTTTCTATAGTTTCTTGAGAGCCTTTTTGATAAGTTCATTCATTATTTTCAGTAAAAAAATATGAATACGAATGGATTGTTTTGAAATTTTGCAACAGTAAGACATAAAGGAAAATTTTCACAGAGCCAGCTGTTTTTGAAATTGAAGCAAATGGGATTGATTGGTTGCCTTTAGTCAAACTCTCTGCAAATCGGACACGTAGACGAAAGGTTCCGTATCACCATATGATTAGCAAAACTAGTTTTTTTTTTTTAATTTAAATTTTCTCATATTCAA